>JBBMKE010418213.1:0-11105 GCA_037834125.1 Lippia alba | reverse complement strand
CTCCACTTTTCCGAGCGATTCTAAGCCCTTAAATAAGCGCCTCATACTCAGTTTCGTTGTTTGTAGCCTGAAAAGCAAGTTTGATTGCAAAGTCCATTTCTGCTCCACGAGGATCCCTGAGGGTCACCCCGGCTCCTCCCCTCTATGAGGTCGAGGAACCATCTGTGTGCAGCAACCACAAACCCTCGTCTGCGAGCAATTGGGGGTCCAATCCGAAGCACTCCACCAAAAGGTCCGCTACCACCTGGGCTTGAATTGTTGTGCGAGGCTCGAAGCTGGTGTCAAACTGGCTTAGTTCAATGGACCATTTGATTAGCCTCCCGGATACATTAGGCTTGGCCAGGACCTGCTTGAGGGGTTTATCCGTAAGTACTATGATGGAGTGTGCTTGCAAGTACGGCCTTAGCCGACGAGAAGCGTTGATTAGATCGAAGGCGAACTTCTCAATCTCGATGTAACGTTTCTCTGCCCCCTGCAAGGTTTTGCTTAAATAATACACCGAAAGGTGCTTTCGCTCGCACACGGCAGCGAGGACAGTGTTTGTGGCCTCCGAGGAGACTGAAAGGTAAACGAATAAATGCTCCCCTTCCACGGGTTTCGTTAAGAGCGGGCACACGAGAGATATTGCTTCATGTTTTGAAGGGCTTGTTCGCACTCCGAAGTCCACTCAAAATTGCGAGCATTTTGTAGAATCTTGAAGAAAGGCAGATTTTGATCGGTGGATCGGGAGATGAATCTATTGAGTGAGATTATTTTTCCTACCAATACTTGAACCTCCTTGATGTTTCGAGGGGAAGGTATATCCAAAATCACTTTAATCTTTTCAGGGTTAGCTTCAATCCCTCATTGGCTAACCACATAGCCAAGGAATTTCCCCCCTCGAACACCAAATGTGCACTTGGATGGGTTGAGTTTCATTCCGTACTGCCGGAGGATGTTGAATGCTCGTCAGAGATCATCCAAATGCGAGTCCTGAAGCTCGCTTTTCACAATCATATTGTCAACATAGACCTCCATCGACTTCCCAATCTCAGGTTCGAATATCCTGTTCATGAGGCGTTAGTAAGTTGCCCCTGCATTCTTGAGCCCAAAAGGCATGACCAGGTAGCAGTATACTCCCACATGCACTATAAAAGAAGTTTTCGGGCGATCCTCGGGAGCCATGAATATCTGATAATACCCCTGAAATGCATCTATCATGCTCATAAGCTCACACCCTGCGGTTGAATCCACTAATTGATCGATGCGGGGCAGAGGATAGGGATCCTTGGGGCAAACTTTATTTAAGTCTGTGAAATCATTGCAAATACGCCATTTATTTGCACTCTTGGGCACAAGGATGACATTACAGAGCCATTCTGGGTACAAGATTTCCTCAATGTACTGCGCATCGAGGAGTTTACTGACTTCTTCCTCAATGACTTGTTTTCGAAATCCATGAACATCCTTCTTCTTCTGCTTGATGGGCTTGAATGTTGGATCCACGTTGAGCCGGTGGACTATACGCTCAGATCAATGCTAGTCAAATCTGAGGCTTTCCAAGTGATGACATCTAAGTTCTCTCGGAAGAAGTCAATCATCATGACCTGTACCGGTCCCTCGAGGCTCGAGCCAATCTGGGTGGTCTTCTCGGGGTTCCCAGGTTCTAGCTCAATGGTGAGGTATTTTTCTGTTGGCTCAATTCTTACTTCGAGGCGCCATTTTCTTACCTGTGAGGCGATTATCTGCCTCCCCCGATGGTGGATCCTCATCGCTGTCCGAGGATTCTTCCACAGCACCTGGAGGTCCATCGCTCGCCGAAGCTTTGGACCCTCGCTTACTGTTCTTCTTTTTATAGAGTTTTGCTCGCTTGCGTTCGGGGCCATATTCGTCGAGCTTCGGAAAATCGACGGTCTTTTTCATTGAACCTTGCTGGGGGGTAGGCTTTGGCTTATGACTACGATGCGATAAAATGTAACACTCCCAAGCCTCTTTCACGTTGCATAGGACTTTTCATGTTCCCTCGGAAGTGGGGAACTTAATTTTTTGATGGTACGTTGAGATCACTGCCTTGAAGTCCATGAGGTAGGTCGCCCGATTATGATGTTGTACGACAGATCCACTTCAACAACTGCATACAAAACATACAAAGTTTTACGCTGTGGGGCGCGACCAAAAGTGGTGGCCAAGTGTATTTGTCCGCGAGGGACAATCTTGGAGCCCCCAAAGCCAATGAGGGCTGTTCTGAGGGGTTTGAGGTTGAGATTTTTTATCATAGTTGCGCATCAGGCGACGGAGAGAGGCATTGGAGTCTCCTCCCGAGGATCCTCCTGCGATCATATTGATGACCGCATAGGGGTGGTTCTCCAACTTCCCAGCTTTCTGCTTCCCTCGGTGACTTGCTTCTGGTGGAGGGTGAGGGTTTCTTGAGCGCGAGCGACTCCTTCTTCCTTTACGAGCGCGCTCATTGTAGCGCTCGTCGAACCTTTCCAGGGCCCTCACAAATTCCTTGAGGTGCCCTCCAGCGATGAGTCGCTGAATTTCTCTCTCAACTGGTGGCAATCATTGTTGTCATGGTCTTTCTGTTTGTGAAAAACACAGTACTTTCCCGAGCATTTCTGAGCCTCGATCTCTCTCATCTTTGTCGGTCATTTGAAAAGCTTCTTGTCCGCCAACGAATAGATCTCAGTGATAGGACTATTGAGCGGGATACGCTCGCGATCAGACCTACGCGGTGGTGATGCATTCTTCTTTGTACGGGGTGGACTGCGACGATGATCTTTCTTGGCTGGCTCACCCCTATCTAGGGCCCTAACCATTGGATGGGGGTTTGCCAGGGCTCGCTCCCGAGCTTGATACATGTCTTCGAGGGCAAAAAAGGAGTTTGTTATCTCCCTCAGCTCAAGCGTAGTCTGGGGTTTCTTCTTCGTTACCTTCTTAGCGAATTCTTTGCTCACGTAGCTCTTATGATTGACAAACTGGAGGAGCACGTGTCGGATTAAGACCATCAAGGGTTGCTCCACGAGGAGGACTTCTTTGTTGAATCGCCCCACGAAGGATCGGAGGGTTTCGATGGGCCCTTATATGATGTGATAGAGCGTGGTAGCATCAGAGGCAGGTGCATTCAAGGAGTTGAAATTGCTGAGGAAGGCATCCGTGAGGTCTCCATACCCTTGGATCGAGCGTGGGGCAGCTTGTTGTACTATTCTTGTGCTATACCCTCGAGAGAAATGACGAATAGTTTAGCCCAGTAGTGCATGGGATGCTCGTAGAGGTGCATCAGGTGGGTGAAATGATTGAGATGCTCTGCTGGGTCGCTGGTTCCATCATACCTGTTGATGGATGTCGGGATTTTGCCCATTCCCGCTCGCGTCATGAGGACCTCGTCCGTGAGGGGCGAGATTTCCGCGAGTTGGTAATCTCTCCTGTTTCGGTCGTAGTCCCTGCGTTCATCATGGCGGTCCCTTCGCTCGTGTGGCGGCGGCCTCTGTAGCTCGCGAGCATCTCTGGACCTGGATCCCTCGCCCCCCGGATGGGTGGCTTGGGTCTGCGCTCGAGAGAACTGCTGCACCATATCTTGGAGATTGTTGAGCTGATCTTGAACATTACACAGTTGGGGGTTGACCCCGTCTCTCGCTTGGGTTCTCCTCGAGATCCTAGATTGGACCTCTTCATCTTCGTTGTCCTCCCCTACCCTCTGTGGACGAGCTCCGTTCAGCGGTGGAGGTGGGGGAAGTTGCTGATCCACCCTCGACAGTAAGTCATCCCTCGGAGGAGGAGGTTGCTGAAGCTATTGAGCATTTTGCGCGGGGGCTTGGGAGTTCTAAACCGCTGCCTCAATAGGGTGTGCTTGCAGTCCTCCGAGTGGGGGCGCTCCCGCATTCCTCGTTCCGACAGGAAAACATGTTGTAGTGAAATGCTTCCACGCATTCTGCGTGGCTTGAGCCTCGCACTGAGCATATATGGCCAACAACTGTTGCTCAGTCATCTGGGCCATTTCCACTCCCTGATCTCTCGTGGGAGTGTCATTGGAAGTTGTAGATTCCCGACGTGATAGGGCCGCACCGTCGGGAGCATGTTGGGCACCATGCTAGTAACCAGGCTCGGCATAAGTCCCTATGGATACCCTTGCATCATTCCCTGAGGCACGAGCGTGATACCTTGAGAGGGCATCACCACGGAGGCGAACCCCCCAGTGTTTGCGACTCCCGCGGTCGCGTTGGTGGCGGCGGCTATGCTCGTGGAGCCGGACAGCGGTGGAACGAGTGGATTAGCGCCTTGGTTGGCCGCGGCGGTTTGGCTTGCCAAATCCACCGTCAGATTCACGTCTCCAATGGCGGTGGAAGTGGCGGCAATATTGGTTCCACCACCGGGATTCTCCTCGTTGAGAGGGAGAAAGGTGCCTTGATTGGCAGTAGCTCCAGAACGAGTAGTGACAGCCATGTCCAAGGAAATTGTACAGAATACCAAGGCAGACAAGAATCAAACACTTAAAACTTGAAAGCACAGGTTTGAGAGAATTGGGTGTTACTGGTCGACTAGCTTATCGGAATTGAGAGCCGTAGGAGATGGCTTCCCACAAACGGCGCAAAAAATGATGGTGTCGGAAATGGTATCAACATCAATCACTCTCTATTTACGTGTGAGAAGGGAAGACCATCACGGGCATTGAGCCTCAGGAACTGAATTCCCAAAGAGCATGGATTCAACCAGCTAGGGTAACACTTTGAAGAAGAAGAAGAAGAAGATGAAGCTGTAAGAAGCTTAGATTATGCAGCAATGGGATTTTCCAGTTCAAAGTGTGTGTGACTTGTGCGTGAAGAAATGCACTATAGTAGGTGAAGATTGCTTGAGGAAAGTGTAGTGGTTTTCCTCTATTTATAGCTTGAGGGTGAGGGTATTTGGGTAATAGTATCCGTGTGGTCCCGAAACTGTGTTGCCCTAGACACGTGTCAAAACGTGAGGGTCTGAAAGGGACCGGAATGCGTCACCATCACCTTTTAGGCGGTTATGCCAGGTTGTTGTGTCAGCGGCAGTTAAGGGTTTGTTCTCCCGAGCGTAGAGTAGCTCGTTGGGTGGGCAAGCGTAGAGACGCTCGGGGATGGACCCCTGGTGAGTGCGATTGAAGCAATAGGCTCACGAGCGTTAGATACTCGAGGGTTGGGCCCGACGACGGTAGTGTTCCGATGGTGGTAACCCCTATGACAGATTAGCTGCGAGGAAAGGGCTGGGCGAGAGCCACGAGCCTCAGATACTCGAGTGTTCCAATAAATTTACCACTGTGACATGACGAAAATCTTCCAAAATTGTGCCACATGGTTGGCGTAGATGTGAGCGTATTCTGGGGTCCGTCATTTGCCCCAAAAATTCTGTAGTGTGACTCGAGCATACTGTGGAATTTCGAAAGTCTCCGAGCGATTCTTAAAATGCAGACGGTCCAAGTTTGACAACTGTAGATCAGTCCGAGCATTCCAGTAACGGACATCTTTTGCAAGGCATTAAATGTCGTCCTGTCCGAGGTTACTTTATGGCAGGCTCATTTAATGTAAAGTGGAAACGTGGGCGCGTGAACTTCAGGTGACGTGCAGCGGTTACCAAAAGTGGAGCAGTTACCAAGGCGGAGATAATTGCAGATTTGAATTTGTGAGATATCCACACCGTATATATAGGGATTTCTCCACACTTGGCCGCTTTTCACGCTTTCAAACACCTTCAGAGCATAAGAATTCTCCTGTAACACCTTTGCGATTTTCTACAATTCCGGAGAACTTCCTTTCCAACTCTCAGGTCAAGGTATTCCCTTTTTGCTGACAATCTCCGCTACTAACAATAGATTTAGATTTGGGGGAGAGTTGCTGATTGGACGCTATGTGGGATTGTTGATCCGTAGCATTTTAGGCTTTAGGTTCCTCTTTTTGAACTTTCTTGATAATAACTTTGAGTTCCATGACCGGCGCAAACCCACCAAACCAGTCTGCTATGAGTGATATGGCCAATGAGATAGAAGAAATGTCACCACACGTTTCCCCGCTCCATAGAAATAGGAATATTCCGGAGGCAGTTCCGACAAGGCGGGTGGAGTATGATGAAGAGGGTATCCCGATAGCGTTGCCGGTGGCCAGCACCAGTGGGGCCGACAGTGATGAAGAATTGGATGCCGCAGTCCAGGGAATGAGCGAAGAGAACCTGAAAAACGTGGATGAACTATTTCAACAGTTAGACAATTCTGTGCTGATGATGGGGCAAGGGGAGAGAGTTCTCCCGGTAACGCATACGGCGGTCTGGCCCCAAGACCATAGGGTGACCGTCGCGTTGAATATTGAGGAGGTAGGGACATCCAGTCGTGCGGAAGAAGAACCTTCGAGGAGGAAACGAAAGGGGAAAAGACCCCTAAAACACAAGACTGAAAAGCCTCCGAACCAAATTAAGTCCACGATGACCCAGAAAGAGGTGGACAAGTTAATGGATGACACGTACTAGGCCCTAGATCTGTGGGTTCGCACTGCTGACGAGGGTGACCGGGCTGATGATCAACCCGAGGGGTTTATGATTGTATACATGGACGTCATAGCTCTGGGGGATTGAGATTTCCCATCCCTCGAGAGATGAGGGATATACTCAACTTTCTAGATTTGTGTCCCTCGCAGGTTTTACCGAACGGGTTGGCTCTGATCAACTCTTTCATCATACTTATGAAGGCGAGCGGACAGGAACCCTCGGCCTCCAATTTCGTCAAGCTTTTCCAAGTGGTCAAGTCCTCACGCTCGTCGCCCCAGGCAGGCTTCTATTATATCTCCTCCAAGAGGTTTATGAAGGTTATCCACTCCTCAAAGGATTCCTTGGGAGAAACTTGGAAGAGCAAGTTCTTCTTTGTCAACGGTCCCAAAGAGATGTTTGGAGTACCCAAAAGGTGGGTTGCGCATAGTGACGGTCCTCTGGTGAGGGAGAGGTCTCCCGCGCAGGTCCTTTCGAGCAGGCCTAGAAGTCTGGCCTTCGCGATGAAGACTCTGGGTACCTTCGTGGAGACAGAGGAACTACTACAAAACGAGTAGTCCTTATTCCGTTTTGGCCTCTCGGCACATCCGAGACTAATTGCGAATCCCCCTACGGCGGTCATGGAGAAAGATGGTTAGACTTCTAGGACTAACCCCTTGTTGACTTACTAAACTTGATCTTCGTTACATCTTGTTGATGTTTCCAATACTCCCCTTGTTTTACTTGCTTTCTGTGTTCTCATTTCGATTGTTGTGCTAATGCTCGCCTTTGCTTCCAATAGAAGTCCTGATGGCGGGAAGAGCAGCTTCAAAGATCGCGGCTCTGATGAAGGCTCGTTCTGTGAACGAAGATATCGCCGTGAACCCCCAGATTCCAACTCCTCCAGCGGGCCAAGTGGGTGACACCCAGGAATGCAGGGAGGTTCCAGCGGGCGTGGAAGGTGTCGAGGGTTCAGAAGCTGTAACTGATCCCTCAAAAAAGAAGAGAAAGTTAACGAAAACTGGGCAGACTAATGAGAAGAAAGCACGAGGCTCGGCTTAAGGATTCGTAATAAAGAAGGGCAATGTAGGACGCTCGGATCCTTCAAGAAGTTCAGGAGAATGAGGGATCCCCGAAGGGTGACAGGCAAGGGGAAGAAAGTCGTGGTAGGCCCCATTGAATTTGACGATGGCTACACATCTTCTTCCGAAGAGGAGAATTTTTGGCAATTCGAGCGTCAGAGTGACGCTCGTTATGAGAGATCCGGGAAGGACGGTCCTGTTATGACGAAAAATAGCCTAACCTCTAAGCTGATCAGCGGGGGGTATTGGACTAGGTCTAGTTCACAGGGACCACCTCTTTATGAATGAGCAGCACCTTGAGAAGGTTCTGGCTGATGCGAGCCATGCCTTGGTAGCGGTTTCCCTTAAGACTTCTCCTTATGCACATGCTTAACTACCCCTGTATTTTCCAACTCAGTAGGGATTCTCTATGCAGGAGGTGCTTCCGAGGATGAAGAATATGGAGATGCGAGCTCAGGCCTACGCCCAACGCAAGACCCACTACAAGAGGCTCATGAGAATCAATGATCCAGAGGCCCTAAAGCGGCAGATTGTTGACTTAAAGACTGAGGTCGGAACTCTCCAAGTTGACCTTACTGACAGGCATACTCGCCTTACCAACCTCGAGGCGAAGATGCAAACCATGGGCCACAACCATAAGAAGGAAAGGAAAGAGTGGGTGAAAAGGGAGGAGCAGTACAAAAAGGATGTTGCAGACCGCGAGGCAAAGCTCCAAGAGTTAGCCAAAAATGTGGCGGAGTTGGAAAACCGAGCGTTGGCCATAGAATTCAGGGCCGCCAAGGAAGCGGTTAAGAAGTTCATGCGCACCAAGGTGTTTTAACTTCTTGGCCAATCTGCACTGTTTTGCCATGACCCAAGTTTTTTTCTGGAAGGGCATCAGACAGCTGATTAAATTAGGCTTAGCCCCTGCTAACGCTCGCGAGCACCCAGAGCTGGATATGGAAAAGGATGAGAACTTGAAGCCAATTCCTGGGGTTGGTGGCGAGGCTTCTGAGAAGGAGATGGCGGAGCCGGAGTATTCTGACCTAGTGCACAGCATGCAGGCCGAGTTTTTGGCTGCCAACAGGCCCCAAGAGGGCAGGATAACGCTCGATGGCGCCGCAGGGGAAGGCTCCTTCCTCGTCGGACCGACTTTGAACCTGACCCCATTGGCTATCGCTCCTCCAGAGCCAGAAGGTCCTCCAACTGCAAATGCTCAAGTTGAATCTGCGAAGGCCCCAGATGCGAACGCTTCCAACGCTCCCACCTCTTAACCTTCATTTGCTGTTTCTTCTTTATGTATTGGCAGTCTTTGGTTTTCGCTGCACTTCGAACAATTTCTTTTCTGAAGTGTAATTTGTTGATCACTCACCACAACTTCTGTCAATGTACTTATTTTGAATGAATGAAAGTGTTTCTTCGTATCTATGGTTGTTGATTTTTTATCTGTGTTGGTTTGAATATCATGGTTGGTTGGCAAGGGCACGAGGGTGTATCCTTGTGAGGACTACCCTGGCCCTACGAGAATAAGAAATCCAGATTTGCCCAAATATATGTTAAGTATGGGAAAACCTTTGAAAATGACTTAGGAACCTCGTCTCTGTAAAAGATTTGAACTTTAGAAAACATTAGGAATCTTGCTAAGTATTGCGAAGAGCAACCCGTCAAAGGATTTCCAAGCATGGATCCGTCGAGGGGTAAGGATCATCCTTTGAGGAACCCTAGTGCAGAGATCCGTTGGAGGGCCGCGAGCGTAAGCTAGGATTGAATCCTTGGGCTTACTTCGCTTGTGCCTCTGCCTATTGAGTCCGCTCGTGTGAGAGGGACTAGAATAGAATTAACGTTCTTTCGACGTGGAGCTAGCTCGACACGGAGTTTAACATGATCAACCCTTGGAAAGGGTATTGCTCAAAATAATGGTAAGAGATATCAATAATAAAAGACATATCAAGCAATTGTACTTCATGATTTTCATTTCATTAAGAGGAAATACAACCAGTCCCTAGGGGAATTTATACAATGCTCATACGTAAAACCTTCTGAGATTGCAAGCATTCCACAGTCGGGCTAGACGCTCGCTTGCAAAGTCTCTAACAGGTAGGTATTGTTTGCTCGTACCTGTATGACTTTGAAGGGGCCTTTCCAATTGGGATCCAACTTACCCACGTACTTAGAGACCTCAACTTTCTTGAGAACTAAGTCTTCTAGTTGGAAGGTTCTTTCCTTGATACGCTTGTTATATTGCGAGGCAACTGCTGCCTTGTATTTATGAATGCGAGCCCAAGCTGTATCACGCTTTCATCGATCAAGTCCAGTTCCAGCACTCGATTGCTATCGTTAGCAATGGGCTCGAAGTAGGCTACGCGTGCAGACTCTTGAGCAAGCTCTGCAGGTATCATTGTCTCAGATCCGTACGTCAGGACGTAGGGAGTCTCGCCTGTTGCCGCTCGCAAGGTAGTCCGATATGCCCAGAGGGCTCCCTGGAGTTCCTCAGCCCATTCTCCTTTTTTACTCTCGAGCATCGTTTTGAGATGTTGGAGTATGATCTTGTTCATTACTTCAGCTTGACCATTAGCCTGTGGATGGCCCACGGAAGTGAAACGTTATTCAATCCCAAGTTCCGAGCACCAATCCCGGGTGTCAGCAGTGATGAACTGAGAGCCGTTATCTGAAATGAGTACCCTCGGAATGCCATAACGACAGATGATGTTTTTCCATATAAAATCTCTAACCGTCCGAAAAGTGACTTTAGCGACGGCTTCTCTCTCGGCCCACTTAATGAAGTAGTCTACCGCTATGATAGCAAACTTCCGTTGCCCGATCGCCATAGGAAGGGGTCCGACAATATCAATACCCCATTTGTCAAAGGGCCATGACAAATCGATGGGGATCATTTGGGCTGCTGGAAGCTAAGGGACGTTCGCATGAAATTGGTATTTGGGGCATTTCTTGGAGTAGTTGATGGCATCCTGCAAGACTGAGGTCCAATAGAACCCACTACTCAAAACCTTCTTGGCAAGAATACGACCGCCAGAGTGGTTTCCACAACTGCCACCATGTATATGTTCTAAAACTTCCTTAGCATGCGAGGGCCTCAAGCATCGCATAGGCGGGCCTTGAAACGAGCTTTTGTTCCTTATCTTCCTCGCTTCAACTTTGTCGCTCGGCAGGGTACCGTCACGGAGGAATAGTATAACCGCATCGAGCCAACATGGCTCGGAAGGATCAATCATGTTGACCTGGCACGGAGGTTCTCCCTCTTCTATCATCTCGGTTCTGAGGAAAGTGACAGCGCGCTCGTAGGTCCCATCAATGGAAGATGCAAATTTTGAGAGGGCGTCCGCGCGCTCATTCTCCGCTCGCGGGTCCTGCAGCAGGTGGAACTATTTAAATTCAGCAATGATTTCCCTTGCTTTTTCCAAGTAGCGCACCATGGTGGCTTCTCGAGCTTCATAAGTTCTATCAATTTGACTTGCGATCAATTGAGAGTCAACGTAGGCTGTTATTCTGTTGACTCCACTTTTCCGAGCGATTCTAAGCCCTTAAATAAGCGCCTCATACTCAGTTTCGTTGTTTGTAGCCTGAAAAGCA
>JBBMKE010418202.1:0-11105 GCA_037834125.1 Lippia alba | reverse complement strand
CTCTTATCAATAGTTTTGATCCATAGTTGCAACCCACTTATATAAATTTAATGTTGCTACTTTTTTGGTACGCAACATTTGGCGCCGTCTGTGGGAAATTTGAGTTAAGGCGTGAGATATTTGTTTGAGTATTAATACAGCAGCGGCAGACAGCAGCTCGTCGGAATCCGGCACGGGAACGTTGGCGCGTGCCCATTAACGCGGATCTGCCGAAAACAAGAAGACCATCAGCCCTTTGTTCTAAAAAGAGAACGGTGGCAAAAAGGCGAGGAAGAGCCGCTGGAGTGAGAAAAGTGAACCCATAACCGACAAACTCGAGGGAGAAAAAAAAAAAGAAAAAGAGTTTTCTTTCTCATTCAAGACCCTTACACGGCGAAACGCGACGGCACTTGGTAACAAAGTAGCAGTGGCGGGGATATTGCCTCGCGAACCAACTGTGGCAACACGCCTCCAGGAGCAGTGGCGGTGCGCATCCCGACGCAGCAGGGGCACGCCGGCAACACAGAGGCGATGCATCGCCGACGATGGCGGCAGAAGTTGGGAGTAAAAAGGAATGGAAAATTTTCCTCACCAGAGAGAAAATGTCTGCCTTGCTGGATGTGCAAGAAGGAAAGCAAATTGATTTTGAATAAACATGAACCAAAGCTCCAAATGAGTGTGCAGATACGAGGTAATAACTATTTATTATTCAAGCTCATTCTCTTCTCTCGGTTTTACTGGTCATTGAATGGAAACAAAGTTACCCAGATCTTTAGTTAAAGAATTATCATAATCTCTTCAAAAACTATTTTTATATTCTTTGATTTTTTATAATTATTCGGGAATTATCTGTCATGATCCCAAAAGAAGTATACCAATTTCCAATTAAGAGTCATCTTAATGATTCTTTAAATTACTCCAGTAATTTGAAAAATTACATTGATAATCTTAAAAATTATTTTTTTTGAGAAATTGTCCTAACCGTTTGAGAGATCGATATAGAAAGAAATTTATATTAATATTCCGTGATATGATGGAATTTTGAGAAATGCTGCAGGATCTTATTCTTGCTATATTCTTAGAAAGATTAGAAAGGGAATTCAAAGGAAAAATTAAAACAAAAAAACAATGGCGTGAAGGGCTACCCAGGGAATGGCCAACTTTGGTAGGGTGAATTAAAATTCATCCAAAGGAATGTCATGATTGGTTCTCTCTGAACGAGGTGATGTTTAACCTTTTCTTAATTCTCTTGCCTATGATAAACATAGAATACGATCAGTGGAGGGATATGGTAATCTTTAATTGTGTGTTGTGCCAAGAATTTAAGGTACACTTGGATTTTTATTTTTTATTTTTACTTTTCAAGTAATTATTTCCTGACCAATGAAATATTTATATATCTTTTGAGGAGTCTTGGTGGAAAAGTATACATGATTTAATCGATATAAGAGAGAATCCACCAAAGTCAATATAAGAGATAAGTTTATCTCCAACTTTATTTTCTTTATATTATAATTGATCGATAACAATAGGGATATATATATTGTGGTTTTAAGATTAATTATAGCATAAATTATTTACAAAATATAAACTGTGTGTTTCATGATTACACACCACGTCACTGTATTGCTGATTTATTTGGCAATAATTACTCACTTATTATTATGGGAAGATTAATAGAGCCTAGATCAACTGCTCTGTTTTGAGTTTATTGATAATTGATGATATGTTAATAATTTAGGTTGTACACCCATTGAAGAACAGTTGAATTTTGTCCATCATTGGGATTAAAATAAAATATTTTCTCATTATGAAGAATGAAGTATCTCTGGACTTAGAATAGAATGAGTGGCCTTTATATTTTGAGTTTCCATATGTGGATATTAAGAAAATATGATACAATTTGAATTAAAATAGTGGATAATAATAAAATGATGTTTTCATGTGGCAAACTCATGGATAATATTTATATGGTATGTCTGCACAGAAAAAACTTAGCATCCGACTTGTTTTTTTTGTTTCCCATTGCTCACAAATTCATGGAAGCGAGCTCGAATATGTTGTTATGTTGCATAAGATAATATTGATCATCCAAATAATTTTATTTATTTATTTATTTTGAATTAGCCAAGAAATAAAGTTTTGTGTGATAATGAGACAATTAATTTTTCTTAAAAATATGGAGTAATTATCTTCGCAATTTGGGATACGATCATATACGAGAAAAATCATGTCTTGAGAATATAGTAAAACAGTAGCAGGAATGTACCCAGCAGCAGGAGTGATTTCAGTAGCAGGAATGTTTCCAATAGCAGGAACGACTTCAGTAGCAGGAATGACATCAATGCTCACCTGCTGGGTAGCTGGGAAAGCATTCTCGCTAAATTCAGGGAAAAGAACTGTATTTTTAGATATTTTGAAGTTTTGCTGAGAAAAGTTGTGTGGAATGAGAAGATAAAAGCAGAGACAAGACGTGCATAAGTGTTAGAGTCGAGCAGGTGGAGAAAGGAATGCGGAACTGAACACAATATCTAGGAAAGGTTATGATGAGAAGTCAAACAAAGTTGAAAGGAATAGTTAGCTGAAAGTAAAAGTCTGTGGCACATCCGTGAGCAGGACCGTCTACCTCCTACGGAGTCACTTTCCTCCTCCTACTCAACGAAACCGCCAGCAGAGTTGCCACTACCTTCTTGCTCGGTAGGGTTGTGACTTCCTCCTTCCTGCTGAACAGATTCACTACTTTATTCATTCCGTTCACCAAGAACTTCCTCATAGCTGGATAGAGAACAAATAAAGAACTCAGGGGCATACTTAAACACGATGTGGATACAGGTGCATAGAGAAGACAAAAGTTATACTAATTCAGCAACTAAGAGCTTAAAAACCCGGATAATGGAATTTTGTCAACCAAAAGCCCAATACCAAAAGAAGAGTGAAGGATTTTCGGAGGTCAACAATCTGAACACGAATGGATGAGGAGCCAGGGAGGAGGCGGAAGAGTCGGTCCCGTACATGGAGCAATGTCTAATGAGGCTGGAAGTTCCGTCAATCGATACAGAGATGAGGGTGACCATCAACGAAATCAAGAAAAATGACGAGAGATTTTCGGAACCTTACTTGTAAGATAATGCCCAAAGATCCGAAATCTGCACCCCCAAAAGTAACGATGAGCATTTATGACAAAGGAAAAGCAAGACATCAGAAGACGAAGAGTCTTAGCCCACGGAGCACATGAAACCAGGAGGTCCAGAACCTTAGCATAGAAACGTTGGCTGGCCAGGATGTGCGCAGCCTCCTAGCTACTGGAACACTCACCCGCCAGGAGGCGAAAAACCTTCTAGCTGCTGGGATGCTGGATGCTTAGAACGTAGCCTAATAGCAGCTGGAACGTTAACCAATCAGAATGTACAAAAAATTTTATCTATAGGGACATAAGCTAACCAAGAAGCGCTAGATCATACCGCTGTTAGGTCTGGAGGAAATTATGGCTTGAGTGCTAAAAATTCGAAAGGAAGGAACAAACACAAAAATTGGGGTGACAACAGGGCTGTTGGTGAACAATAAAGTAAGACCAGGACTGTCAACTTGGCAGAGCACCAGAAAGGTGGAAGAGATGGAGCAGCTCACCAACTAGGTCAGCTAATTACAATAGAGATTATTGAAAGTTCATAAAGAGAAAAAAGACACCTCACTAGAAGATGAATTCATTATAATGGAGAAGGAAGTTGTTGAAGCCAATGTTTTTTCCATGAAAAGCCATCGACAACCGAGCCACTAATTCCTCACAAGATTCAAGCCGGAAGCCTCTAGAGACACAAGAAAAAGTCAGAGAACACGAGAACAATCTGAGCAAAATGTCAATTGCATTTAAAGAATTTGAATCTGAAAACGCCCACCTAAGAGAGTTAAGAGTTACTTCTTGAAATAGAGAAATACCAGATTAAATAACTTGGAGAGCAAATAAGATCATTATAGAGGCAAAATCCCAGAAGGCGAAAGCTAATTTTACGAACAGAGATTCTGAGGCGAAAGATTTGTAAGAAAATGAAAGTCTTACATTTTGAAAATCAAGTGAAAAAGCTTGAGCAGAGATTGCAAGATGCTAATGCTAAATCTAAGGAAAAGGTTGTTGACGATACAACAACCAAAGCAAAAGATGAAACCTGAACCTTCCTACCATCCAGGAAAGTGGAGGAAACGGTACACCTCTCAAGAAGATCAGCGCACCTAGAGATATAAAGCAATTATTCCTGAATCTGTACATGAAGCTTTCTTAGACGATTCATCACACCACCAGGTAGACAGAACAAATACCTCGACGTAGGTCCCAACTATCCTAGGCTGCTAGGGTGGACACGGAAGCAGGCCTACCACCCAAGTGTAAGCACCACCTATGCTGATCTCCCAAAAAGACGGAGAAAGTAGTCCAGGTACTCATGTGCGAACAACATTCAGCTGAGGCTAAGAAAAGGGAAAGGTTCCACATAGCTCCCTCTAATCATTAAGTAAAAGTGGGACTGAACCAGCTAACAGGTGCAGGATTGAGCATCAGTTAGGAAATGTATGACCTGGTGAGAACCAACGGGAAGGAAACATCCTCCATGTTTGTTGCAGGAAAGCCGTGCGTCAATGGAATCAAGACATACATTACTGGATAGCTTAAGAAATCTTCTCAAAAAATCATAAGTTGCCTTGGAGATATGACCATTCAACAAGAATATAAATGAATATAAGATAAAAGTCCAATGCTTGCCAAAAGAGAGGGAAAATATCGTGCTTAGTCTCACCTTGAGCTGGAAAGCTGTAAGTACTTTCCTGGCAGCAGGCAGGAGTGACGTGAAGTCTGCCCTGGTCCAGCTTCCTGGTCATCTTAATGAAAGATCACTTGATTAGCATAGCCAAAGAACGATCATGCAAGCGCGCAGGAATTGAAAAGAAAGCAAACGAAGAACAGGGTATTTAAACATTCAGGAAATAAACAAGTTCATAGCTAGTAAAAAATAGCTCAATCGTTATAGTAGGCGGGGAAATCGATCAAGTTGAAGAGCTGGTAGGAAAGATGGTTTTGACCGATGCAACCAAAAAAGCATGAGAAGCAATCCTAGCTGACACAACTAGGAATGCATGAAAAGCAACCCTGGCTGATGCAGCCAGGAATGTATGAAGTACAATAACCAATAAAGCCGCCTAAACTAACCAATAGAGTACTCTCATTACTGTGGAACATCCCAAGTTTTTCTATTCTTGAAAAAGAGAAGGAATACAACTATCACTCGACAAGTAACATCTCACTTTATCTCTCTTTTATTATTTTTGTGAATGGTTAGATAAATATTGCACGCATAATGCTGGATATGTAGGAATGCATGAAATTGCAATATTACACAATTTATGAATGTGATAATGTGATTGTGCAAAGACCAATAATTTTGGTTCTCTCGTGCATTAACGTATGAGAATATCTTGAAATGACACATGAGAGCCTCTCGGTTAAAGCCCGATAATTTCGGCATCGACTTAAAGCCCGATAATTTCGGCATCGACCTAAAGCCCGATAATTTCGGCATCGACCCAAAGCCCGATCATTTCGGCATCGACCCAAAGCCCGATCATTTCGGCATAGACATAAAGCCCAAAGATTTTGGCATCAACATAAAGCCCAATGATTTTGGCATTGCCTCGATATCGCCTTGGGTACCCGTCGAGAAAGAAAATGAACATCCTCCTGGGAAGGAGTCGGAGTGACACTCCTTGATTGCATAAATGCAAAATAAAAGAAAAAAATTGCTGCCTCCGGAGGAAATACATATTCAGAAGGAACGTGGCGAATTCCTTGGGAAGCGGTCTAAACGACCCCTTGGGAAGGTCGGGCTCTGAAGACCCACCTTGAAACGCAACCCTGTTGGGGCGTTATAACAAGCATGCTCAAAGCATGTTCCTGCCTAAAATGACCACCTGGTCGCTATGCCAGAAAATATTTCATCTTCTCACTTGCAAAAGAAGACACTCCGGGTGAAGGTAAACATAAAGGGGATGGAAGTAGTCCTGGTCAGGTACAATTAACGAGTCCACTCCTATGAGTATGACAGAGTCGATTCGCTGCAGCAGATTGGCCCTTAAAGTGAGCACAATGTTAGTCTCACAGCTGGATACTTCCAACTATGAGACTGGGGGAGTGAATGATGTGCTATAATTTCATATATAGCCCAATCCGCTAGCGATGATCCAAGAAGCCCATTGGAGTAGGATGTTGATGACTAAGTTGACATAATGGCCCAGGAAATATTCAAAGAAGTCTCGGCACCAGAAAGGATAGCAGGAAGGTGGGGGGTTCGCATTCCTGCTAGGAGGTCTTGGAATGTTCTGCGGTTCATGACTGAGGTGTCATTGGAGTCCAATTCCTTGATGAGTCTACTAAGTCTGTTGGGAATCCATTCAGCTATCTTGCTAAAGGAGTCGTGAAGTGCAGGAGTTTGAAGAGTTTTTATAATATCTGAGTAGTTTTGTTCCCTTATTTTCCTCCCCATATAAATCCTAACTACTTTAGCTAAAATAGGGGAAGTACTCAATTATAAAACGAGAGAAAAATATTAAGGGAAGCACGTATCGGGCATAGAAGTTCTTCTGTAATTCATCGTGAGAAATAATATTGAACTTCAACTTTTCTTATTTTTACTCTTATCAATAGTTTTGATCCATAGTTGCAACCCACTTATATAAATTTAATGTTGCTACTTTTTTGGTACGCAACACTCTCAATTAATACAAGTTGCTTAAATTTGAAGTACCACTTACAAACGACTCGGAGTTAGAGTTAACACCACAAGGAAATTAAAATTTCAAGCTCGAAACTGTATCAAGTATTAATACAAGTTTCTTAAATTTGAAGTACCACTTACAAAGGACTCGGAGTTAGAGTTAGCACCACAAGAAAATTAAAATTTCAACTCGAAACTGTATCAAGTACTTAACTACCATGATATCATAAAAGATTATCACCCCGAAAACGTGCAAATAAGTCCATTACTCATCAGGGCAACAACAAAGTAATCCTATATAAGTTGCAAACATTTCCCTCTCTGTGTATTCAGTTAAATATTTAAATCCCAGTTCCTGATTAACCATTTTACAATGAGTTCCACAGCCAGGAGATCAGCTAACTACAAGCCTACCAGCTGGACTAATGAATATCTCCAATCACTGAACAGTATCTACGGGGTATGGTATTTATATCCCAATTTATGCAAGTATCCCCCATATATATAGTGTGTTTCTAATGAAGATGCCTGTGATCTTACAGGAAAGGAGGTTCTTGGAACGAGTGGAGAAGCTTAAAGATGAAGTGAGGATATTGCTGGAGAAAACAAGTGATCCTCTTAATCAGATCGAGCTTGTTGATATGTTGCAAAGACTTGCTATATCTTATCACTTCAGAGATTATATAATCAGAATTCTGGAGAATATTTACAACATTCATGTAGATGGTTGTCAGTGGAATTATGTGGACAATTTGCATGCAACAGCTTTGAGTTTCAGACTCCTCAGACAACATGGATACGAAGTCTCTCCAGGTACGTACCGAACAAGGGCACAAATTGTAATTAACTTCATTTAAGACCTAACTTTATGAGGAAATTTTGTTGTGGAAATTCAAATTTATTACGGATTACTTATTAGATCACCTTTTTATGTTGAAACTTATGGAAGAAAAATCAGACGGCCACTGTATCAGAATTCCAGCCATACAATAGTTAATGTCCTGTGAAACTTTTCTCAGGATCGGTGCAATGTTGATTTTTCTCAAATCGAGTTCAACGTTGTCTGACTATTTTATTTGTCACAAGAAAGCATTTATTTTTGGCGAAAATTGTTCTATTTTCTGGGGGAGTTCTGTAATATTTGAAATAAGACAGACTAATTCATAGTTGTGCTAAACATACGAATATAAATTTGTTCTCTTTTTTTAAAACTAGGAACCCTTTATATTTTTTAAATTTAATCTTCCCCAACAAAATTTTTCTTCTTAAAATAACATAACTGCCCAATTATATGTATAGAGGTTTTCAGCAATTTCATGGATGAGACGGGAAATTTCAAGACAAACCTTTGTGATGATATAAAGGGATTATTAAGCTTATATGAAGCTTCATACCTGCTAATCGAAGGGGAGAACATCATGGAATCAGCCCAAGCTTTTGCTACTCACCATCTCAAGCAAAAGCTGACGGAGAACATGAACACAAATCTTGGTGATGAAATAGCCCATGCTTTGGAGCTCCCACTCCATTGGAGAGTTCCCAAACTTGACTCAATATGGTCCATAGATGCATACGAAAGAAGACAGGATATGAATCCTCTTCTTCTTGAGCTTGCTCAAGTTGATTTCAACATGGTGCAATCAATGTATCAGGATGAGCTCAAAGAATTGTCGAGGTACCACAACATGAATACCTTTTACAATTAAGTTATTCAGTTAAATAAATCGAATTGGCTTTGTTAGCAGTATCAATAAAGATTCTTTGTGCATGCAGATGGCATAGTAAAACTCGATTGGCTAAAAAGCTAGGGTTTGGGAGGGATCGATTGGTGGAAAGCTACGTATGGGGAATTGGATTTGCCTCCGAACCTCGTCACAGATATTGCAGGATAATGGTTGCCAAGATTGTCACCTTGATAACTTTCATAGATGATATCTATGATGTTTATGGTACTCTTGATGAACTTCAACTCTTCACTCATGCAGTCGACCGGTCAGTTTCCTGACATCAACATATTTTTCGTATATTTCTCAATTATGATGATTAATTTCATAACTGAATTACATTTCAGAGGGTTATTTATAATTATTCCTATTTTAAAAAAAAAATCGAACCTCGAATTGATTCATAAGTCCTTTTATTACTCTTGGTTTGCTATTTTTCAGGTGGGATATCAAATGTTTAGAACAACTGCCGGAGTACATGCAAATATGTTTTCTTGCTCTCTTTAACACAGTTAATGAATGGGTTTATGACTTTCTTTTGGACAAAGGATTCAATATCACCGGGCATTCTTCATATAGGGTACCGTTTGCTTTTGTCTTACTATATATAGTTAATTCTACTTTTAGTCACATAACATTTCAGTTATGGGGATAAATTGGCAATGTCAATTAGTGTGGAACTGAAGTAAAATAAAACAAAGAAAGTTAAGTAACTAAAATGCAATTAAGTCACTTTCCATCACTCCTACTTTGATATTTTAGGTTGAATATATTATCAATCAAGTAACAAATATAATACAATTGGCTATCTCCGTGTGGAAAATTTGATGCATGCCACCCTTGAGGCCCCATCCACTCTTTTAAATTATAAAAGAAAGAATAGTTTGAAAGAGTGAAATGGTGACCCCTAAGAGCAGCATCAAACGACCCATACATTTGATACGTTCAGGTTCGGACTAGAATTTTCGACAACACAATAACTTTTATTCTTCTTGCCCTGATCTCTCCTTTTCTGATATTGTTGTTGCCTTTCTGCTGCAGTGGGCAGAGATTTGCAAGACGTACTTAAATGAATCAAATTGGTACCACAGTGGACATAAACCGAGCCTAAATGAGTTCCTTAGCCACGGTTTTATTACCCCAGCTGTTCCTCTTGCCACGGTTCATGGTTATTTTTGCATGATGGATTCATTGAATGAGAAACATCTCCACGATTTACAAATGAATACTGGATTCTTGAAATGGCCCTCCATCGTACTTCGTCTGGCAGATGACTTGGGAACTTCAACAGTATGTCATACTTCATCTATTTTCATTCTAGGGTTTTGTACACGAACACTATTTTATTTGTCGGGATACATCATCGGAGGCAAACTTACAAAGTAATCGGTGGGGTTTGAGAAATTATAGTATAGTCTCTCACGTTTCCTATATATCAAACATGCCCTCACTTTTCAGTTTTAATAGTAGGGGTATGCACTTCTTGAAGTTTACACATTTAATTTATTGCAAGTATCAGGAATATACATAATTCTCTCCAGCTAGAGACATTAATTTGAGAGTTCACCAGTTTGGATCTCTGCTATATTTTTCTGTTTTATCTCCTGCTTCATCCATAAATACACGTCAAGTGTATTAGTAGACGGTTGAGATTAGGAGAAAGGAATAATTATGTTATACAAAAAATTTAAAAGATTATTTTTCCAAATCTCAACCGTCCACCAATACACTTGGGGTGTGTGGATAAATGGAGTAGAAAAATGTAGCAGGAAATCGCATTGGGTGAGCAGACCTATTGGTGATAGTAAATGTAATTCTCTCCTTAAAAGATGATATAAAATGTCAAGTTTTCTCCATCTCTCTCTCTCTCGATCCCAGGACGAGTTGAAAAGGGGTGATAACCCAAAATCAATCCAATGCCACATGCACGACACCGGTTGCAGCGAGGAAGAATCCCTCGCCTACATCAAAAACCTTATTGGTGCAACATGGAAGAAGATAAACAAGGATACCCTGATGAATCGTGAATATTCGATGGATTTAAGAATAGCAACAATGAATGGTGCAAGAACTTCCCAGTTCATGTATCAGCATGCAGACGGGCATGGAGCTCCGGATGGTGAATCTAAGAAACGCATACGTTCCTTACTTGTTGAACCCCTTCCTCTTCCATGAAGTCCAACACGAGTTCAAGAAAATAAAGTACTACCGACCAGTTTAATATATTTATGTAATTTTCTGCTTTGTATCTGGATATTTGCTCCGAAAATAAATCTGCCCGGAGAATTTCGATGATGACGCTGAAGTCATATAAGAACACAACTGTTGTATCTTCATTGTAAGTTTCAAAGCAGAAATGATACAAATAAAAATATCCAGGTAACCAAACTACTATTTACGAGAGAGGTCAATGTGTTGCCAGTTCCAATTTCCAATAAGAAGCAAAGAGCACTTAAGAGTAACTTGTGTTGATGGAGCATGGTTTCCAATATCCCTCGTTCGACTACACTGGCCAACAGTTGCTGGGCGGCGGGCCCAAAATAGTAGTGGTACAGGACCACATTTTGAAATTTTTATTATAATACAAGTATTAAAATATTTCTAAAACATTTTAATACAATAGCGGAAGACTAGCCGGATCTAC
>JBBMKE010418194.1:0-11106 GCA_037834125.1 Lippia alba | reverse complement strand
TCGTATGAGACGGGAGCCACGGTATATTGCGGATTTTCAGTCAGCAAGGGATGCGCATATGTTGGACATGGTTACCGTGCATTTGCTTTAAATGCAGGAAACTATATGTTTGCTTTTTGCGTAAACTAAAGGATGATATAAAGAGGCTGTCATATAATGCATATGCTGTTCTGGAGCCTTATGTGCAATAAAAGTTTGGCTAATTACTCAAAACCCCCAAGATATAATCCTTGTATATTGACACTTGAAAGGATTAGTGCTGTATACCTATTACCTAAGCGCCACTTGTTTCATTCATTGCCTTATAAGTTTTAGTTGTTCTCTTTATCTTCTTCAATTTAATCTTGAAATTTTCTGGTAATGTAAGGATTTCGAGAGGCCCAACCCGATTAATTTTTATATGAGAACCCGCTCGGATAGGCTATACTGTAATGGTAATTCTAGCTCGAATCTTGTTTGCTCAAATTAATGCAACGAGGAAAATTTTATGTGATACACTTATCAAGTAATTAGTATAAAGTTTTCTATATTGAAGTGACAATGACCTCGGACTACATATATATATATATATATATATTAGCCGCCGGCTATTGAACGTTTGCACGGACTAATTCCTATAAGCAAACATATTATATCATTCCTACATGAGTCGTAAGTGACCCCTTGTGAATACAATTAATTGGATGAGTTAAATCGAATATTTGTGTCAATATATGTAAACAAGTTATAGTATAAATTTGATTTAATCGAATGCAATCAATTATAATGATAAGTATAATATACTTATTATCATATGATATGTCACTCTTTTCAAATTTTTTTTTCAATCACACGTAAAGTATAAAACACTTGTACTCTCATTATATTGGTTTGACCAAACCAACTTCCATTTAGAATTAAACTGAGAGTAATTATTATTAAATTGAATATGATATTCCACTTGATCTTACTCTTACACTCCACAACATAGGATATTCGTATAAATAAATAAAAAATTGCGGGAAAGTCAACGCTTCAAACTTCTTCAAGTTCCAGAATTCTAGCTTATAGCGTTTGTATCATTATTCATTACTACATCAAAACTTAGTAGCTTATTTGATTCCATTCCCAATGGAGCAAAAACATTCTCAAATCTGCTCCATTCTCATCTTCATCTCCATGTCTTGCTTACTCAAATCTGCAACATCAGAAGAACTAAGCAATCTTTCAGAAAACTGGTTTAATCACGGTGGTAACATCTACAACCAGAGATACGCTCAAGGAGAAACCGAAATCAGCCCTTCAACAGCTTCATCTCTACGTCTCAAGTGGAAATTCTACACGGGACACGACATTAGCGCGACACCGGCGGTATTCGGTGGCACGGTTTATTTTCCGAGCTGGAATGGATACATCTATGCCGTGAAAGCAGCCGATGGATCACTTGTCTGGAGAAAAAACCTGCAAGAGCTGACAGGCCTCAACGCCTCCGTATCGAGATCGACCCCGACTATAGCAGACGACAAGCTGATTGTGGCCATATATGGACCTGGATATATTGTTGCTGTTGAACGTGAAACAGGACGGCTTATCTGGAAAAATCAGATCGAAAAGCATTCAACTGCCCTTATCACCATGTCTGGTACATATTACTCAAGGTAACGCCTTTAAATATTACATTTTTTTTTCCTTCTCGTTTTCGAGAATTGTGTTAATTTCAAGAAACAGGGCTTTTTATGTGGGAGTTTCTTCGTCGGAAGAAACATTGAGCATCGAGGACTGTTGTACCTTTCGCGGGAGCTTCGTCAAATTAGACATTCAAACAGGTTCCGTTTTATGGCAGACTTACATGATTCCTGATAACAATGGAAGGAGAGGGGGTTATGCTGGAGCTGCGATATGGGGTAGTAGCCCTTCGATTGATGCACAGAGAAACCATGTATACATCGCCACGGGGAATCTCTACTCTGTTCCTCAGAGTGTGGAAGACTGTCAGAAAAGACAGAACAATCAGACGGTTCCGACCGGCCCAGAAGCGTGCGTGGCCTCGGATGTCCATTTCAATTCCATTTTAGCTCTGGACTTGAAATCCGGTGAGATTAAATGGTATAGGCAGCTTGGAGGATATGATGTATGGTTCATTGCCTGTAGTAATCCAAACACACCTAATTGCCCTGTCGGCCCCAGTCCGGATGCAGATTTCGGTGAGGCACCGATGATGTTGAGCGCTAATGTTAATGGGAGTACACTCGACATTGTTGTTGTTGTCCAGAAGAGTGGATTTGTATGGGCGTTGGATCGGAATAATGGCAACTTGATTTGGTCTACTGTAAGTAATTTTGTGAGTTCAGTGGGTTACTTTTTCATGGTAAAGTTAGAATCTATACTATTATATTAAGCGTGAGGGGTAGATAGAAACCTGGTGTTTTGGACTCTTGGACTCTTTTCTTTTCTGTCCCTCACTTTTAAAATATTATCTTTTTGGACTCTTTTATTTTCTGTCTCTCATTTATAAAATATTTTTTTCTTTTAATTTATTTACATATTGTCTCTTAAACTCATTTTTTTCTCTTTCTTCTCGTTAATTTATTTAATATTATTTCTTTAACTCCAATTTTATCTTGCGATCACGGTAATCTTTTTCATATTATTTTATTTTTTTTCCTTAATAATTTTATTATTTATTATTATTTTAACTGATATGATATGATATTAATATCTTTTTTCATACTAAGTATAGATGTATTCAATAATAATTTAATTATTAATAATATAAAATTTTTATTTTTGATATAGTTTAATAGTAATATTTTTTTATGTGCACACGCATTGAGTGTGCGTGATTACTAGTTTTTAATAAATATTGTGGAAGTTTTTGATGGATAAAGACGTGCAGGAGGCTGGTCCCGGCGGGATAGCAGGTGGGGGAACGTGGGGTGCAGCCACAGACACGACAAGAGTGTACACAAACATGGCCAACAGCAATAGACTGAATTTCACACTTTTGCCCTCGAATAGAGTCACAATTGGAGGGGGTTGGGTTGCAATGGATCCAGGAACAGGGAGAATCTTGTGGTCGACTGCAGAACCTAAAAATGGCACCACGAATCCGGTAACAATTGCCAACGGTGTTCTCTTTGCCTGTTCAACTTACAGAACCGGGCCAGTATACGCTGTCAATGCTGCATCTGGTGCAATACTCTGGTCGTACGAGACAGGAGCCTCAGTATACGGCGGATTTGCAGTCAGTAAAGGATGCGCGTATGTTGGACATGGTTACCGTCGGAATCAAACTTTTACTGCAGGAAATTATTTGTTCGCCTTTTGCATAAACTAAAGGTTGATGTACAAAGGCGCAGCTAAGACTCATGGTTTTGATGCATTTAAAATGAAATGTTCATACATGCAAAGAATAATTGTATAGTCAATAATGTATATTGTATACTTACTAATCTATACTATTATAAAAGTATGGAGTTGGTAAGTGTTTCTTCCTATGGTCAATTGATATAATTGGACGTTGTATAACTCAACTATAATAATTATTGAAGCCAAAAACCAATAATAATAAGCTTTTAGTTCTATTTAATTATTGAATTTTATGTTATTAAATAAATTCAACTTTATTTAAGTATTGATTTTTTCAATTATCCTCGTTTTTCGTATTACCGTTCAATGTTGAGCTGTTGATTAATATCCCTTTCCAATATTCTGTAAGACAATATATTAACTATCATACATACAAAGTGTCTGTTAGATTAGCTTCAATTTAATTAAGTATTTCTTTTTACAAATTTTATATTTTTATAGTTTCTCTAAGAATATCTTTCAATACCTTTTTAGACAAATTTTATGAATAGTGATATAAACTACAATGAAATAAAATTCATCAAATACAGGCAATATAAATGGTAAGTTAATGACGGAGAAAGTAATAAATGGTTTTATATATTTAATTTTAGTCTTGTTGCTCTTGGTTCAAAAACTTTGACAATTTGGGAAAACTTTATATCAAACTCGGTTAAAATGAACTCAATCGATCAAATGATAAATGGATAATACTTAACATTTGATTTATTAATTTTCCTAAATTTTCTTTCGATCACACTTCAAATGTAAAATACTCATCTCTTCGTTAAACCGATTTAATTGAGTTAGGCTCCGGGTTAGAATTACTCAATAATTTTTTTTTAATTATAACACACACCACCAAAGTGGCCAGAGGGATTCAAACCCAAAATAATTGTACTAAAGAGATAATCCTTGACCACTTTGGTCAACCAATTTTGACGAATTACCCGATATATTTTATTTTAAACACACACCCTCAAAGTGGTTAAGAAGATCTAAGCGCAAAGCTATTACCCTGGAGAAAAACTCTAAACCACTTGGGTCAATCACTTTTGGCAAATTGTCCAATATATATATAAACACCCCTAAGTGGTCAGAAGAATTCGAATCCGGATCATTACCCTGGAGAAAGAACCATTTAACTACTTGGACCAATTTCTATTGACAAATTGCTCGACAAGTTTTTTTCTTTCTTTTTTAAACACATACCCTCAATTGAGATTCTAAGTTGGGTTATTGCACAATAAGTTGAAATTATTGAACTATTTTAAGTGTTAATTAATTTGAAATAGGGTCTATTTAAAATTTATCCATTTATATTTGAGGCTAAATAAATTAAGTTATTAGACTTAAATGTTCTTTATTATATAAATAAATTATTTTCATATTCAGAATAATTGTAAGATATTTTTAAAAACTTAAAATAATATAGAAGAACGTAATTGAGATTCAGAATAATCAATATCTATGAAATATGTAAGAACATTTTAAAATTAAAATACTTTACTAAAAATGAATATACTTAATAATATTTTTACATGTTCTAAAAAATTATTGTTTAGTGTTCGATATTTTCAATTTCTAATGTCAATTTAAATGATGAAATGTATAAATAGATACTTCATTGTATCTTATTATAAATTATTTTTTAAAAAAATCTTATGCATGTCATTCACATACACTCGTACGTCTTCTCTTTTAGTTTTCACCACTCTTCCATGATTTGAGCAAAGTAGTTACCCTAATTAGAAAAACCCTTCACGAAAGTCTTATGCATATCGAATTGCCTTGAGGGTGAAAGCTTAATCTGCATTAAATCGGTTCACCTAAAACATCATAAGCACAAGTTGAGTCGATTATAACAAAATAATAGATTAGGAACTTTAATAATTTTGAAATTCGAATAATCAACTAATAAACAGCTCGTTTTACTCGAATTAGGTCGATTATAACAAAACAACACCTATTCATTTTAAAACAATAGTGTAATATACAGCTCCTCCTCTCGATTGCAAGCATATTAAGAACTTTAAGATTTGAATAATAAGCTAATGAACGCCTAGTATATAAAGTATGTGCAATAAACGTTTAGTTAATTACTAAAAACCCCAAGATATGATCCTTCTATATTAAAAGGATTAGTGTTCGATATTTGGATGAGAGCGCAGTCCAATAGGCTATATTGTGATGAGAACACTGAGGACACTTTGGATTACATATACTGGCAGGCATGTTATCAATGATCATCCAAATTGTTAGATTTCTGACTGTGACAAGCTAGTATTAATTGAAGTTTTAGTACAGACCAATTTCTGTTATTAAGCATATTATGTCATGTCTACATAAGTAGACAGTGATCTTATGCGATTTCAATTATAATGAGCTTGAATGCTTGTCATAATGTAGCACTAATATAAATAAATAATTGCACCAAGCATATCCTAAAGTAGTAAATACGATCATTACTTGATCTTACACGCCACAACAAAGAATATTTGAACAAATGAAAATCGGCAGCAATTAGGTCAACGCTTCAAACTTTTATAAGCTCTTGCTTAGGACGAGTTTTTTGCACGGATACCGCTGTATTATGCTTAATTAGCACTTCGAATTCTATGATTTGAAAATTCTCAAAGAAAATACTATTATTATATAAATTAGCACTGAAAACCGTGTGATTGTGTAAAAGTTAGCACTCAAAAACCTACAACCACGGATGTAGGGTTTGAAATACTAAATGAGTGCTAATTTATTACAATCACAGGGTTCTCTTTGAGAATTATTAAATCAAAGAATTCTGCGTGCTAATTAGGTATATCACAGGGTTTCGATGCAATTAACTCTGCTTAGGACTGTATCAGACAATGTGCAACAAAAACACATAGTTTAGTACCTTAGTTGCTTCGGTTTCCAATGGACCAAAATCGTTCTCAAACGCACCCAATCCTCATCATCATTTTTGTATATTGCTTGATTAAGCCTGCAAGATCAGAGAAACAAAACTGTCTTTCAGAAAACTGGTTAAACCACGGCAGTAACATCTACAACCAGAGATACGCTCAAGAAGAAACCGAAATCAGCCCTGCACCTGTTTCATCCCTGCGTCTCAAGTGGAAATTCTTCGCGGGACACGACATCAGTGGGACGCCAGCAATATTTGATGGTACGTTAGACACGGTTTATTTTATTAAAATATTTATATTTAGTAGAATAAAATCAGATATATAATTTTTCCAAATTCAAGATTATAATTTGATATTATTTTATTAATTAGATATTTTTAATATAAGTTGTCTAGTTGCAATCAAACTCAAGTTTTAGTTTGATATTATCTCGTTAAATATAAAAAAAAAAATTAAAGAGATAAATATTCATGTAATTTATTTGATATTATCTCTTCAAAAAAATACAAGAGATAAATATTAAATAAAGTTTGTCTTGAACAACAAGTCTTGAATCCTACACCTATATAAAGGGGTCATGTGTAGTTCATTCAACACACAACAAATCAAGATGAAGACATCAAGAGTCAAGATGTAGACACAGGGGGAAGAATGGCTAAAAACCTCTCTACAAGTTCAAGACGGAGTTCTAAGGCGTTCTTCCCCGAAGTCTTCAAATCAATGCGTTTGATCTGTTACCAAGGCATTATACCGGCGAATCGGTGTTATATTCAAGCTAGATCCACGGTTTTACGGCGAATCGGCATTATATTCAAATTAAATCCACGGAGTTATAGACGAGTTCAAAAGCGTTCTTGGCGGAATTCTCCAAAATACGGCGTTTGATTCGTAAATAAGTCAAAATACCTACGAATTAACGTTATTCAAGTTCAAGTCCCTCAAAATCTAACGTTTGATTCGTAAATAAGTCGAAAGACCTACGAATTAACTTTATTCAAGTCCAATTCAAAGTTGAAGAAGATCAAATCTATCAAGGAGAGTTTGAAGATTTCAACAACTTTAAATTTGAAGGAAGAATCAGAGGATCAAGCTGAAGATTGAAGACCCACTTTGATTTGATTATCAAATAATTTTTATTATTTATTCGGTGTTGACTAAATATCAATGAACGCGAATTTTTAATGCAAACAGTACGGTTTATGTTCCGAGTTGGAACAGAAACATCTACGCCGTAAAAGCAGTTGACAGATCACTTGTCTGGAGGAAAATCCTACAAAAGCTGACTAGCCTGAACCAAACCATATCACACACGAATGACACGACTCTTGTATCAAGAGCGACTCCGACTATAGCCAATGACAAGCTGATCATGCCCATTTATGGCCCTGCTATGTTGTTGTTGTTAAACGTGCAACGGGTCAGCTTATTTGGAAAAATTGTATCGAGAGAGACTCCGACTATAGCCAATGACAAGTTGATCATGCCCATTTATGGCCCTGCTTATGTTATTGTTGTTAAACGTGCAACGGGTCAGCTTATTTGGAAAAAGTAGCCGAAAAAGCATTCGGCTTCTCTTAACACCATGTCTGGTACATATATTATTCAAGATAAGGTAAAATAGGGGGAGTTTTGAGTTTTAACTAATCTACTAAAATAAAAATAATAAAACAAATAATTAAAACTGTTAACTAAAAACACGATTCTAGAGAGAGAGGTTAATCTATGGGGAAAACAACACCTAGCTAGAGATTCAATGATCGCATCGATCACAGATAATTCCAATTTATTCAAATAGATTAGCTATAGCAGACTCGACTCCGCCTCATTTTCACTTAAATTCTTAAATAGACTAGAAATACTCGACAACTATTTTCCTAATCAGTTTCACAACATCGAGAGACACTCGACAGGATTTAATGAATCAACAACCTTAAGTTTATAAAAACACTAACCCGAATTAACCAAATCAAGACACATTAAAGATTTAAACCCAATTATCAATTTCCTTAACGAACTCGGAATTATTATCAATAAAAGCATTAATTATTTTCCAAATCAACATCAATTAAAGCACTAAACGGGATAAAAATCAATCATAAAGACGACGAAATATCGAGCTATCACAGGCGAACTTTACAACGTTGCGATGGATCCGGGAACGGAGAGAATCTTGTGGTCAACTGCAGTACCTAACAATGCCACAACAAATCCAATAACAATCGCCAACAGCATTCTCTTTGTCACTTCAACTTACAGAACCGGACTGGTGTACGCCCTCAATACTGCATCCGGTGCCATACTCTGGTCGTACGAGATGGGAGCCTCCGTACACGGTGATTTTTGGTCAGCAAAGGATGTGCGTATGTTGGACATGGATACCGTGTGTTTTTCAACTCAGGAAGTTACTTGTTTGCCTTTTGGGTAACTAAAGGTTTGATATACAGAACTCAAGGTTGCGGTTCAACAAAGAATAAATGTAAAATCAAAAGATATACATGAATCTGGCACTCGCTCAGCAATAATGTAAGCTTACTAATATATACAACTATGTACAATAAAAGTTTGGTTAATTACTAAAAACCACCCCAAGACACAATCCTTCTATATCTAAAGGATCAGTGTTTTATACCTAAGCTTCACTTGTTTCATTCGTTACCTTATAATTGTTATCTTATCTTCTCTCATCATGAATTTTTTTTAACTGCAAGTACTTCCTGCTGGCGCAGATCAATACATTTTTATATGAATTTGATGAGAACCCAGTCTCAAGTGCAGAAGTGGTATATGCAAGTGTAATTTTACTCAATTTTGATTCGATCTAACGAGAGAAAGAGTGTTTTATGCTGATCATGTAATTAGTGTAGATTTCAAAAAAAATGACCAATCAAATAGCAGATATTCGTCTACTAGATTATATGATTAGTTAGTTTATGCCAAATCAATCTAAACAATTTTTTTTTCATATTATAATGAGAAGACTTTTGACTTTTGGATCATATATATTGGGCACGTATGTTGTTGAAGATCACATATCCAAATTGTTGATTTCTGACTTTGACAAGCTAGTTTTCTATTAGGTGCAATCTTTGAGAAGCTAGTATTAATTGAACATTGGTACGGACTAATCCCTGTAAGTAACCATATTATATCATTTCTACATAAGTCGAAAGTGATCTTACGTGATTTCAATCACTTGGGATGAGCTTGAGTGTTTGTGAGGATTTACCATTAAAACAAGCAAATTATTGCACATACATAGAGTTATTTACATATTGCTGTGTTAGGTGAAATGGGTAAGAAAACCCCGTGTTACAAAAATTAACACAAAAAATCCTGTATTCTCAAAATATTTGCATGAAAATCCTGTGTTACAAAAATTAACACAACAAATCCTGTATTTTCAAAATATTTGCATGAAAAACCCTGTGTTTTCAAAATATTTGCATGGAAAACCCTGTGTCAGGGTTCACCATGCAAATATTTTGAAAACACAGGGTTTTTTGTGTGAATTTTTATAACACAGGGTTTCCATGCAAATATTTTGAAAACACAGGGTTTGTTGTGTTAAGTTTTGTAACACAGAATTTTTCTTGTCCATTTCACCAAACACAGGGGTATCGTGTATATAACTTCACAAACATACTCTAATGTTTAAGATAATTAAATGAGATTTGCTTCAGGTATGAAAAATCACAATAAATGTAACTATATTCTTTCACATCAGAAATCTTTTGTGAATTTTCAAATTTGACACCAACTTTGGAAAACTGATCAAATTTCAAGGTAGATATTCTTAGATTAGATATGATAAATCTTTAACGTACACTCCAAAATAAAGAACATTTGACTATATAAACGAAAATGGCGGGAAAGTCAACGCATGAAACTTCTATAAGTTCCAACATGGGATTTGTACTCTGCAACAAAACAAATACTTAGTTTAGTACCCTAGTTACTTCGATTCCCAATGGAGCAAAAACATTCTCAAATCCTCACAATCCTCGTCTTCGTTTCCACATCTTGCTTACTCAATGTTGCAACATAAGAGAAACAAAACTGTCTTTCAGAAAACTGGTTAAACCACGGCCGTAACATCTACAACCAGAGATACGCTCAAGAAGAAACCGAAATCAGCCCTTCAACAGCTTCATCCCTGCGTCTCAAGTGGAAATTCTTCACGGGAAACGATATTAGTGCGACGCCGGCGATATTCGATGGTACAGTTTATTTTCCGAGCTGGAACGGATACATCTACGCTGTAAAAGCAGCTGATGGATCACTTGTCTGGAGGAAAAACCTGCAAAAGCTGACGGGTCTGAACCAAACCATATCAACCACGAATGACACAACTCTTGTATCGAGAGCGACTCCGACTGTAGCTGAAGACAAGCTGATTGTGCCCATTTAAAGCCCTGCTTATGTTATTGCTGTTAAACGTGCAACGGGCAGCTTATTTGGAAAAAGCAGCTCGAAACGCATCCAGCTTCTCTTATCACCATGTCTGGTACATATTATTCAAGGTAAGGCCTTTAATGTTGTTTGTTTTTCTCCCTCATTTTCAAGAATCGTGTTAATTTCATAAAAACAGGGCTTTCTATGTGGGAGTGTCGTCCCTGGAAGAGACCTACAGCATCGAGGACTGCTGCACCTTTCGTGGGAGCTTCGTCAAATTAGATATTGAAACAGGTTCCATTTTATGGAAGACTTACATGGTTCCTGATAAGAATGGAAGACGAGGGGATTATGCTGGAGCAGCGATATGGGGTAGTAGCCCTTCGATCGATGTGCAGAGAAATCATGTATACATCGCCACAGGGAATCTCTACTCTGTTCCTCAGAGTGTGGAAGACTGTCAGGAAAGACAGAACAATCA
>JBBMKE010418184.1:0-11106 GCA_037834125.1 Lippia alba | reverse complement strand
CTCAATGCAAAATTGCGGGCTCATTGCAGAAGTTAGTTATGGCTTCAACAATCACTTCAACGAAGAGATGTCGTTGACTCATTGCAAAAGTTATGGCTTCAACAACCACTTCACCCATTTTCTCTCATCTTTTTCTTTTTAACGGGCACGTTTGGGAACCATTTGAATTCACTTGATTAATCTCTTTGTCGGCCAAACCCGCTTCTAGCTAGAAGGCTGTATTTGCAATAACATCTACACAGAGAATCAAAATCTGATACCCCAATTTGTAAAATAAGGTAAGTGACCATCAAAATCTCATGACGAAGTTCATTATTCAATGGAACAAAATTTATATCAGGCATACACATCGAAATTACGGACAGTTTTTAAAAAATAGCCTATAGCTCGTAATAACAACCAAAACGCAGCTTAGACAACGAGCCTAATATATCCTTCATGGAAGTATAGAAAAATAGACAATGAAGACCTCTTCAATCACAAACCAAAAACAGAAAGCAAATCTAATATCAATGAATGCAATAATGGATCAACTAATTTCCAGCATATAACGAAAAACTGAAATAATAAGCGAGGCCATGAAGGTGTTCAACTTGGGCTGGAATTCTAGCTAAGAGGTTGTATTTCTAATAACACCGACGTTTGCATTCATCATCCAAAACACCACTCCGCAATATCACGTAAACTAGCAGCAATACATTAATCACTTGAAACCGAATTAACTCCAAATTAATAACAGCTTCATCCTCATTTTAGAAACTGTCCATCCAAAAATTTTGCAAATTCTCACATTATTTAAAGTCAAATTCATTCTCTTAACCAAAATTTCCAGTATGATTGTATGAAAGACAATGCACATCATACATCCCAAAGACCCAACTGCATTTACTCGAGTTCCATGAAAATAGATACAATTACATCCACAAAAAGTGCAGCCATTTGTATTGGCTTTTCCAAAAATTAGAAAACCTAACCTAATCGAACTGATGAAATCGCCTAATACACAATAAGGAAATCAACTGGACAAGGTTAAGGATGTTTGACCTTACCTCGAAGCTGCAACGATGAAAATCAACAACAAATCACGACAAACCAAACACTGCCCAATTTTGTGGAATGGGTAAGTATTAATCAAACAAAAGGTGAAAAAATATGGCGAGAGAGAAAGTATAATACCTGCAAACCTGAGGAATTGTCGCTGCATTTAGTGTCGCTTCTACTCTCCTGCATAATCGAAGATAAGATTAACGGGGAAAATTAGAAATTGGCTATTTCCATTGCAGCAGGAAATCGAGAAATGGGAGAGAAAGACCAGAGTTCAGTGGCAATCGATGGTAATTACAATAAAAACTTGGATGGAATTGTAATTTCGCTTCACCCAGAAATTGCATGATTAAGAAGACACGCCAAATTCCCGTGTCAGCTGGAGGTGCCAAAATCACGCCATTCATACGGGCCCGTACGGAAACTCAGGGCTTTTGCATATAGAAAGTAAACGCACGATTATGGCAGATGAAGAGCTCTATCCCCTCGTTACAAGAGAAGTAAACGGGGCCTAAGTGTATTACACACTATTTATGTAATCTATAACTCATTTTAAAATTTGAACTAACCGTATCGAAAAGATAAAATAATCGGGCGACGTCCCCTGTAAGTAATATTAGCTCGAATCAGTCAGTTCAGATTAGAATTATTGAAATTGTAACTATTTGTGATAATTAAGGCTTATCTCAATCGGCTGATAGATTCCTCTCCTCGAAGTTGTAAGTTGTTGCTTGGGTTTTTGTGCTATGAACTTGGCATCTGCCGTAGGATTATTTGGACACATTCACGATTTATATTTAAAAACAAGGAAGAGTTGCTGTCTTACTGAGGCCGCCGCCCTGAACAATTATGACCTCTTCTAGAGAAGTTTCATAGAAAACGAATAGAAAAATCGTCTTTTTCACTACGCCTCACACCACTGGCAGTGGTCAAAAAGACAGAAATAATTGTGATACCAACAAAGAAGATCAACAGTTTTGCTTTCCTAATTTCAATCAATACCTCTGTGTCGTGTGTGCGCAAGTTAAACGCAAGATGAAATACAATATTAAAAAATTCTTGTTTCTCAACCTCAAACATATACAATATTTTCCTTATAGTTTGGAGCATGACCAGACATTGCATTTCCCAAAGCTGCGTACTGTATGTACATATTTGCATTTCAAGCTTTTGTAAAGGTAGCCCCTGTTTCATGCATATATGTTATAAGAAGATTCTTGAGCTATGCTACGGAAAGTGTGACAAGGACCTTGATATTAGTTGTGCTTAGTATTCTTTAGTAGGAAAGGAAGGCAGCAATCTGATAGGAGTGGACATTACTTGTCCACGCTCCAGCCGGTGCTGCTCTTGTGTTTGTTGTTGTTGGCGAGACTTCTTTCTCTTAATAATTTTTAGGTTTAATGTTTCAAATCATTTCATTAACTACGCATCGTATCAATATTTTAGCATGTTTTCAGGATGGAACATGACGAATACATGAAAGAAGTCATTGACTAGAACTAAATTGAATATGTTGATAACCAAGATGTCTTAGAGGTGAAAAGGTTGATTCTATATTTTATAAACTGTTCTGTTCTGACTTGGTATTATGTGTGCACATGTGTGTGTATTGAAGTGATTCTGCCTCCAAAGTTATGTCTTAGTGTAGTTATGTTTGATTCAACTTTGCAGAAATCAGGAGGGAATATGATTATGCTTGCAAAAGATGAATGAAAAATGAAGATGAAGATGACAAGCAATTGTGATTATTAGACAACAATGTATATATGTTATTTTGTTATTTCAATAGACAATCTTCGTTTCTTTTTCTTTCGCCATTTTTTTTCTTTGAAATGGTTTATTTGACCATTTTTGCCTATATAGTTTAATCAACATTATATATTTAAAATACTTATAATATTTATAGTTTTTAGATTTTGGATTTGATATATTACGTTTTGGAATGTAATATATACTTCACAAAAGTGTAAGAATATGGTATGAATTGCCCCTGGATCAAAGCAACCGTTTTATAGCCATAGGGGACGTTTACTTGACATTTTGCAGTAGTTAACTCTTTGGCTAAATGAACTTTTTTTAATAGTTTAAATTCTCTAAAATTATATTTACTTTACCAGTTTATAGAGGGTCTTATATAATAACTTAACTTTGTTTACTTTATCTTATTAATACAATAAATTAAACATTATAATTACTTAAAAGTCCCTCAAAAGTTGTGCCTCCTCAAAAGTTGTGCAGATGGGTGATTGCAATTAGGCCCGTCAATGGGTGATTGTAAGGTAAGAAGGGACAATATGGTAAATTGATTTGTGCAAAAGGATGATGGGTTAAATAAAACCTCCAACTTCGGGTTTTAAATTGTCTACTCATAGCCAACTTTATAAAGGGCCTAGTGAGTAAACTTAGGCCTACAACAAAACAAAGTAAACAAACTAAACAGGGGGTTTAAATTGCTAAAGTATAAAGTATGGTTATTTGTAGAAGTAAACAGGTCCATAGTAATGATTACATTTCTAAAAAAAAAATGGCTGTTACAAACTAGTCCAAAAAAATTGTACTGAACCCTCATCTTAATATAATAAATTACACTAAACCCCCAAGGGCAATATGAGAATAAAAATTTTGGTTGTGGTCAACAAGGGTATTTTCGGGTTTGATTATATCTTTTTGCTGATGTGATCATCTTTTTAATGGAAACCTAAAATTTTGGGGGTCAAGTCATGTAATTAATTTTTTTTCAAGAGGGTGATATGTGTAACTGTATCTAATTTTGGGGTACGACTTGTAATTACTCTATCTAATTGACGGGCTAGATGTAATTAACACTATTTTTTATTTAAAGAATGACTTAATGATATTTTAATATTTTTATGATGAACTAATTTTATAGTTAGAATTTATGAATGCTAAAAAATTAAGCCTATCGTCCCTTTTCATCATTCGGTCGACTTGAAATGCCCCATCTTATTTCAGTCTCACTCAAACAAAATTAAAGAATTATATGCACAAAAAAGATATGTTATGCGTAAAAATAGGGTTTGATTTGGGTGGGAGATCTGGAATTTGAAAGATATGGCGTGGTTATCGATATATATATTATTGAAGAAATTAAAAGGCCACACTAGATAATAGAGAACAAAATAAAGGAAAAAGAAATTGAGGGTCATATCCCTAAAAAAGTCTTGGGCGTCCCTTCAGCTCAAATCGTCTCTAACGTTTGAGGTAATTAGGCCGAACATAAATTTTCACAAAATCATTAAATGCTCGTGTGAACTTGGTTTGTCTGGCATAGACAAACCAAACTTCGAACATTGTTTTGTTTAATAAGGCTAATTCACGGATATCCCATTATTCTTTAATATTTAGTGCGCTTTGTCTCCTAAATTTTGAATTAGTGTTGTTGCCTTACTAATTATTAAAAAATGTGACACTTAACCCCTTTTAACAAAATTGACTGAAAATTTTCTTTCGTCACTTCAATTCAAGTTTCAAGACCAACGCCTTCGTTTTTGTCTCTCCAAGACGAACAAAGCTCATACCTCAGTCGACTCTATTGTCTGCTGGAGGCCGCTACAAAGATTCATCCGTCGTGCATTGTCCTTGACCGGTCATTTCTCTTTCATCGGTTATCATCAGATTTTGGTTTTGAGACTATTGTTGTGTTCATTGAGTTGCGAGCTTTAATCTGGCATATTATAATATCGACACGTTTGAAATCTACTTTTCTAAAATAATTAAGTGTGATATTTTTCAAAAAATAGAGGGACAATCACAATATTAAAAAATTAGAAAATAAAACACACTAAAGAGTAAAAACCAAAGGATGAGAGGGTATATGAAATTTAACCTGTTCAATAATATTTGATAATATACGTCTGGCCTATTTCGGTTCCCTTGGTTAAAAGTTTTTTTTTTTACGCACACACCCCAAGTGGTTGCAGGGATTCGAACCTGGGTCTTTGCCTTCAGAAAAGAACCCTCAAACCACTTGACCAACCCCTGTTGTCATCCCTTGGTTAAAAGTTGAAAGTTTGATGAGTAAAATATCCAATTTTCGAGCTGCAGGATCCTAATTCGCCTGATTAAACTTGTTCTTTCATATTTATATCATAATTCTAACAACAAACAACACTTATTAGTATGTAGTGATAATTACCACACCACCCCTCCCCACACCACCAAGCTTTGGAGAAATTATGAATTTTTTTTCTGAAATTTGAAAAATTACGCGCTCCAACATATTATCTCATTCATTAAATTTAACAGAATTTGTAATTTTATTATTTTATCCATTAGATGCTGAAACTCGGGGGATAATATATAATAAAGAGTCTAAAATCAAGGAGATTAATGTAAGTATTAAAATTTTTGGGGGGTTTGATGTAAGTACCTGAGTTTTATACCTACATAGCAATTTCTTTTTAGCAAATAATATTAGTTAATGATATTTTCATTTTTATAATAAACTGATTTCATTGCTAAAGTTTATGAATGTCAAATATTTAAAAAATAAATAAAATTTGAGAATGCATGTTGATATGTCATTCGTATTTAAAGTACATACATTAGAAATCACCAACGTTTTTTTTTTGAAAGCCAAACCCCTCGAAGGGAAATGTTATTGCAACTTAAGAAAAACGATAACAAAAATACAAGAAGAAATAATAAAAAATTAACACAGGCCGAAGCCGCATTTCCAACAAACTTGTTAGCTATTATATTAGCAGCACGTCAAGTAAAAGAAAAACGAACCCTAATAATAGGATTCGGCACCTTGAAATTGAATATTGTTCCTTCCAAGTTGATTTCAATCTGATCCGAGTAAAGTTCCGCAACCGCATTTTCTTTGGATTGAGAAGAACATTTACTTTGGTCTACAACAGATAACCCTGCCAAAAAATTCCTAAGAGAATCATAAAAAAAAAAGAAAAAAGAAAAACTGAACCAAAAAAGACTAACTAAACTTCCATACAGAAGAGACAAAACTTTAATACGAAAGAGATAAAACTTCCATAGAAGATTTGAAAGAAAACATAACTTTAAAAAAAAAAATAGTGACGCAGATCGTCCTGTACCAGAAAATCCCGCTAAATCTGGGAGGATGACACTAGATCTGGAAGAGTGGCGACAAAATTGAGAAGATGACGGTAGATCTGAGAGAGTGACAACAAATCTGAGAAGCTGAAGGTGGAATAGAATTGAGTTAATCCGACGATAGAGCAATGATAGTATTCTCCACCGTCGATCGAAACTTCAATTGACTACCTTGTCTTGAGTTTGAACCAGGGTTTTGGCTTTTGAGAGAGTTTGAGAGAGAGAAAAAGAGAGAGGCGTTAAAATTCTTACTTTTTTTAAAAATCATTTATGTGAATTTACTAATACATTAATTGATTTTGGTGTGTATGTTATGATTTTCTATTTCATTGAAAAATTTTATTACTTTAAATGAACTAAGTTTAAATAAACTTATACAAAATATGCATAAAACTAAAACATAAACATAAGGTAGAATTTGTAATTTTTTATCATATTTTATTGAAATAAATATGCATGAAATATTTATTCCTCTTTATACTTATAAATAAAATATATATATTAATTAAATGAAAAATTTTCAGATTGAAAAACACAAATTTACCGACATTAAACATATATCATTACACTTTTAATATTACTAGTGAAAACAATGTGCGTTGCACATTAAGTATAATGTATACAGTTTATTTAAATATTTTTAATAATTAAATTATTAAAATATTAGGCTTTTGATTTTAAATAGAATAATAAAATCTCAATTGAAACTTAATTTTTAATGTGTACTCTTATATATACAAATAAAAAGTTTATATTTTTAAATAATATTCACATATGATGCACATATATTTTAAAAAATATTATTTTATCTTGAGGTGTTGTATCATACTCGTATCGAGTATTGAGCCTGATGTTTCTAATTTATTAAATTTAAAAACTAATTTGTATCGTATCATATTTGTATCTATGTATCATAACACCCACTTATGCAAGTAAAAAAAGTCATAAGATAAATTATAAAATTAATATAATAAATTAAATTATAATTTATTTTTATTTAATTATATATACTTAGTTTGATTTGTAAAATTGATTTTGTTTTCTTTAGATCAGTGAGTCTTATTTCTCCTTTATAAGTTATCCTATTTACAACGTCTAAACTAAATTTAAAATATAAAAATTACATTTTGAAATAAAATTACAGTTTGTACCAAATAGTCAAAACTACAAGTTTTCCCTATAAACTAAAAAATAAAAAATTCACTTAAATCTACTCAAATCCAACTGAACTCGTTCAATATTACAAATTTTATTAATTAATTATCTTTATAAGGAAATCTTTTTATATTTATATGAAATTTTAACATATATATTAAAAATATAAATAATGTAATTTTAGTTTATGAGTATTTATTATTTAATGGTTAAGTAACTTATTAATAAATTGTATTGATAAAGAACTAATCATTATTATCAATTTATTAATTATAACATAAAATTAATATTGATTATATATATATTTACTAATTATCTTATAGGTTGTATATAAGCTATCTGATAACTTTCTAATTTGATGCGAAGTCCCTCTCTCTTTCCCCACCCCCCGTGCATAGTAGAACTCCATCTAATAATTTTTATTTTTTGTTCTATCGACCAACTTGCGTACTTGCTTACTTTTCGATTATTCACTCAACATTAATGTCACCACATATCATTAATGATTATTAATTAGTCATTTTTGTTAAATATGATCATTATTTGTATAGATTACATTACATATGTCTCATTTCAAAATAGACATTTTATGTTTTGAAATTTATATCACTCGCTTTAGTACAATTTTATTAAATTTATATAGAAACTGTACAAATTTAACTAAACAGTGTGTAGTATAGCCTAAAGCATACACAAATGATACACTAAGGGTGTCCATTAAATGAGTATCTTATAACTTGACACTAACTAATACTTAATTTCGACCTAACTGACGGGATGCTTTAACTTTTCATTCTTCGTTAACTGAATCTGGTATGTTTGACATTAAATTCTTTCCTACAAGCCTGACACATGACTCAGAAGTTGACATGCGTCCTCGCTAAAGTAGTCGGATCGTCAGTGATATGTTTTCTCGTAATACCTATTAACCTCACTTGACCTGAGGTCTAGTCAATAGGCCTCTTTTTGACGCAGTAGCTTTTTGGCCTTTAAACTTTGTCTAATTGACCATTTTAGCTAGGGGATCGATCTTGCGACCTCTCGTATGTTTGTTATTTGGAAGTCGCTTAAATCTTTGTAAATATTTGATTATATGTATATTTGGTATCTCTTTCTCTCTCTATATATTTTATAATCTTATTTTTTTTAGTAATTTTTTTCTAATTTTATTTTAGAATATAATTTAATTTATGATTTTTAATTTATATATATATTTATATTAAAATATTGCAAGTATGTATTCACATAAAAGAAAATATTGTCCTTTATATTATCTTACATATTTATTTTAATAAATAAACATGAATATAAATTCAATAAATATTTATATTATTAGTAAAGTAATAAACCTAATAGAAACTAATATTGATTTAATTAATAATTTTGTACCACAAAATTTTGCAGATTCTTTAGCTTACTAAGATTTATCATTTTCATTTTTCTTTTCTTTCATTCATTTAATAACTAAATACTTTTACTCTATACAATATTTTATTTTATGTTTGTTTCACTTTAATTTCAATTGTATGATTTCATTTTTTTACTTTATTACCTTCACAAGTTGAAAACTTTAGCAAAATTATAATAGACATACTTATCTATATTACTTTTAATAATACTTAAACTCTTACAATAATTATTTAGAGTGACTTTGAATTTTGATATACTTGTTTGTATATATATTAAAATCAAACAATTATTTCTTGTAACTAATTATTCCTATTTTTTTCCTCCTTTATTATTTATCTTGCATTTTTTCCTTATTTATATTTTTAGTAAATATTATTTAAAATTATTTTAGTTTTTTCCACTTGATTTTATTATCATTATTATTTTTGGTGGCATCTACACTTAATTTTATGTACATAGTAAAAATGGAAAAACAGTATATTTATATAAAAAATTAAAAATATATTTAATTGATCACTATAAAAAATTAATTATGAAATTAAAAACCACATTTTTTTAATGTATATACATTAGGTCATGCGGGGTTCCTTAATTTTACATAACTTTGTTGAACCTGCAATTTTGGATTTTGGGATATTCTTTTGAATTAGGAACATATTTCTAACATTTGCTCAAATTTTTTTTCTTTTTTTTTTTGGTGGAAAATTTGTTTCTATTATAATCTCTTTAATATCTCATTCAACTACTTAAATATGTATTTCTCTTTTTTCTTCAAAATTTTGTCTATTTTTCTGTTTGTTATTTTTTAATATCAAATTTATTATTATTTTTACATTCTCAAATAATTTCATGTATTTTCTTTTTATATATTAATTATATAATTAAATGATATCCTGTTTATTCATCAATAAATAATAATAAATTTTATTAACAAAAAAATATATATTTATGTTAAACACGGTAAATATATTTTTTAGATCAAATATTTTATTTTTATTTTACTCATACATTAATTATATATATAATGTATATCTACATTTTTAGTTATCTTAATATATTTGCAATCAAACTTAAAGATATGTTATTAATGCTTTCATAGTTTATGGATGGTATATATGTTTTATCATCTGATAACTCAATTCTTTAATTGATCGTATTCAATCAATAATATGTATAAGTATCTTATAATGTAACTTATAATTAAGATATTAATTTTAAAAAGAGTCCTTATTGGATTAATCTTAATTCTAATTTATTAAAGAGTTATATTTTTACTGAAATTTGTATTTTTTAAAAAGTTTAATATAATCATGTCATATTATTCTAATAAAAAGGAAAAAAGCGAGTTGTGCATGTACAAAGAAAATCGTGGGAATTGGGCTTTATTTATATAGTTTTCTTCTCCTAAACATACAAGTATATCATATTTATAGTATTTTACAATTAAAGAAAGACTTATAATTAGAATCACATAAAAATAATTAGAAGTTTGATTAGATTGAAATATCCTGAGAAATAATATTTATATATCAAATTTGTATTTTACAAAATTACCTTTAATTGTATTTTATTTAAAAATTTATAAGGGTATTTTGGCCGATCTCAAAGTTTCGAGAAACTAAAAATCCAACTCGCACTTTTATAATATACATAGATTTATGAACTTTTTGACTATTTATTATGATCAAGAGTTGTAAAAGAGAAAATTACTAACATACGCATGGCTGGCGCAACCATCTTTATCAATCACATGTTATTTTACTCACTCCTTACTAATATAGAGATATCATTTTTTTTTTCTTCAATTTCCTACTTGAACGTTATCTAACACAATATCACACTCCAAAATTTAGGTAAATACACTTTTGGATAGAAGTATCTATCTAACACAATATTTATCACACTTTTGAATAGAAGATAAGTAGTTTAAGAATTTACCTTAAAATATGATGAGATAGAAGTATCTAACACTATATTTATAACACTTTTGGATAGAAGATAGGTAATTTAAGAATTTACCTAACTATGACGAGTATCCCTTTTGTTCAATTGCAGCGTAAGTACTCAAATCTCGTGTTGATAGAAAACCGTGTTGATGGAAAAACATAATCCCTTTTTGTATAGGATATTCGATTGGACCAAATACTCAAATATCGTGTTGATAGAAAAATAAAATTTTCTGTTATAAATTTTATGTATTAAGTTAGTATTTATAGATATTAAAAGGATTTATTAAAATTTGATTAGAATTAAAATTATTATTAATCTAAACTCTGGACACGTTGAGTAGGATTAGGCTAAATGTTTTATAATTTTTGGAAACCTACGCCTTGGTTCATAGAAATAGTGGGTTAATGTTGTTAGAAAATTTAATTTCAAATTCAATTGAATCCACAAATATAT
>JBBMKE010418175.1:0-11107 GCA_037834125.1 Lippia alba | reverse complement strand
TGAGTGATAATTGGATTGAAATTAATTTTATATGATTTTATTAGAGACTTTCACACTTAAGAGATGATTTAATTGTATATATATGAATTGGGTGATGAATGGATTAATTTGAAAAAATGTGATTTGTATTTTCTTTCTATTTCTCCCATTTGCATTAATTGTGCATATAAACATTTCCCTAATGTGTAATATGATTTTATTGAACCCGATGATTATTTTATGTCAAATTGATATAAATATGAACTCTGCCTATGTCATTGCATCTTTTAACTATTTGAGCTTTGTCGTGCGTCTTTGTGGTTGTTGGTTGAGTCTGAGTCTTGTTTTTGTATACTCAGTCATTCAGGGGTTCTCCATGGAGTGTCTGTCAGCTGTTTGGGTTACGGTGGGACTTCTTGCTCTTGTTTCCATTCTCGTCGGTGAAAGGTGAGGTTTTAGGATTTTTGTATTAGTTAAAGCGAACTACAACCCTTTGTGCTCGTTTTCAAGCCTGCATGTAATTATTCTACTATATTTATACAATAGATATGTGTTTGTATAAGATATGTGTATGGCTTTGTCATACGAGGAAAGTTTTGAATTATATGTACGAGCATATATAAGCTTGAAATGTTTTGCAACAAGGCTATGCTCCAAACCGTGTGTCTTCACATCAACTTTGGGTTTAGATGACACTAAGAGGTACGTTATAGCATATGCTAAGTTGCAAGGTAAGGTATGCTCAATCAGGTGCGTAAGTTATGTTTTGTTAAGTCTGTTCCATGCGAGGTTTGCCCTGAAATATGAGAATTTAATGTGACACCCCGGTTCTCCAATCGACTGATCTTGTACCAATTAATTCAATAACAAAAGGCACCACATCCCCCGCACTACAAGACTAACTCGCACATGAAATGGGTAGTCCAAGCATGAGCTGATCTCATAGCGAACGAGTGACAAATAAAAACAACTCCCTGGCTAGGCGGAAACTAACCTTGTACCAATTAATTCAATAACAAGACGAGTGCAATGCGGAAGCAAATGACATCAAATAATAACAACAAGAGCTCACAGGCTCAACATAAAGACCAATGGGCTACAAGCCCTATTTAAAGCAATTACATATAATGGCCACGGGCCTAAATTAAATACATGAATCGGCACGACCGAGAACAATAATCATAAATCATGCGATGGCATGCAGGCCTATTTAAATAAACAATACAAGATAATAAAAGTAACAATGTAATAATGTGACTCAAGTGTACAAGTGTGACTCGAATGGAAGCCTAGACTTGACTCCCGCCTAGCTACACCTGCAAAGAACTGAGAAGTGGGGAAAAGAAGGGTCAGTCTCTAGAAGACTAAGTGAGCAGGGGCTATACATATATGTAGAAACATGCACATGTAAGTCATAAATCCCGAGCAAGGTTTTGTTTGAAGTTAGTTCCCACGAAGGGCAAGAAATGACTAGCATTGCTCGGATTTTAAGACTAATCCAATTTATAAACACTTTTATTAATTGCTTGATCATTAGGCTCGGCCAGTGAGCGTGCACAATTCTCCAACCTTACTCCGACCGTATACGATAACTTGATAATTAATGAAAATGTGATCATGCAAGGATTATTCATTATAATCGTTCATTACGTTCATTCATTCATTCATGACATTCGTGCATAAAATATATTTTCCAACCTTCTTCCCCCAGGTTGATGGTCAGGCCTGTTGACCCGAACCATCCAATCGTTAATTGTCGAGATGGGGCCTCATGACTCCTACCCGCTTCTTTGCGTGGATAAACCACCCGCTCAAGAATACCCCACCCTCCGGCCACCCAAGTCGCGTGAAGGTATTCTCAAAGGGTCTTTGTATAAGAAAGGCTACCTGACAGCCCGATACCATTCCGGACCTAACTATACATTTCCCCAGGCCCAATATCATGATCGTGATGTGCATTATCTCACATTGAAAATCATTAGAACGTTTAATAATTCATTATAATCATTTCATTCCTTGAAAACATTTTCTTGAAAATATTTACTCGATGACTTTCTTGAAAATGATACATAAATATAATAGGGTTTTAGGCCAAATCATTTCGCATACGGTTGTAGGGTTTAATACATAACTAGAATGAAAAACACTCTCACCTAGAATAGCACGAGACAAGAGACATGAGTGATACGGGTGCCTATTCAATCCAGAAGTCTCCACCCTGGAAAAGAACTGTACAAGAGAGGCAATAATGTGTACTCATGAGAAATGACTCAATATGAGACATATAGGACGCACGGTATTCATATGAGGTGTTCGTGTCAAAATATGAGATGATATACATGCATATGGGAATTATAAAATGATATACTATGGCATGATAGTGTCCATGTGTACAATTAATGCTCCACAATCAAACAAGTATTTAATTCAAGTACAAAATTTATATAAATCACATACTAGAGTCCCGGGAGTGAAAGGAAAGTAGGGGAAGGGATTTTGGTGAGTTTGGGCAAAAGGGAACAATTTTTGAAAACGCGCAAGCTGTAGGAAAATGGGCACATCTTGAGTTTGAGAAGTTGGAATTGGGTTTTGTTTATTGCAAATGAAAGTAGACTCATAGGGATTTCTAAAATATATGGCTCGAATTGTGGTTTAAAACGAAGAGAAAATGGCATAGGTGCAAAGTTGGGTGAGTGCAGATTTTAGAGGAAAGGGCGACACCAAAATAAATTGATTAGATCTCAAAACTTAGAAAAGATATTGAGGTGAATCAAATTGGATAATGTTCTACACTCCAGGAGGTTTCTACAGTTAAAATTTCAGCCAAATCCGAGCACGTTTGGGTGGGTCGCGGCCGTTACAAAAATGCATTGAAAACCAGTCGCGGGCGCAACCTAAAAATAATTAACCTTCGACTTGGGGGGTCACGGCCGCAACCAAAAATGGTCACTAAACGGTCGCGGACGCGACCTCCTGCGAGAGGAACAGCAATGGCGACTGGAAAATAGGGTAGGGGCGGAAAATTGGCTCCGGAACATCGAGAGGACTCCGAGAACACCCAGATATCACATAATAACAACAACAATCAACAATCAACTCAATAATTCATCAATTAATCCACAAAATACACAAACCCACATAATTATATACAAATATATATATATATAAAAATATATAAACATATCACCCAAGTCAACCAAGGAATGAAAGGGATCGTACCAAAAATGAAATGAGGGGGTCGAGGTGAGCTTGTGGGGGTCTTGAGTCACCGGATTCCTTGTCGGAATTGGTGGAGCTAGCATTTTCCCCCTTTTTTCTTGATTTCTTGATTCCTGCTCTTGGATGAAAATGAAGAATAGATGGAGAGGAGAGAGTGGAGTGATGATGAAGTGTTGGTGCCGGAGGGATGGCAGCGGCACCGGAGGTGGCGGTGGTGGTGTTGGGGAAGAAGAGAGAAGAAGAGGAAGAAAAGGGTTTCTCTTTTTTCTTGGGAATGAAATGAAGAGAGGGAATGAGATGGAGTGTGAGAGTGATAGAGGGGGGGTGAAGGGGTATGGGTTAAAGTGCGTATATGTATATATGATATGTAATAAAGTTGAGAGTGTATATATGTGTATATTGTATAAAGTTGATAATATATGTATATGCATAATATTTCGATTCTCTTGTGTATGTATATAATAAGATATAAGAATATGTATATATATATTATATAATGTATGAAATGAAATAAAATGTGTATAATTTAATGTATGAGCTTTTACAAAATATTTGTGTTGTGATATTTTGTGTAGTTTTGGCTCGAATTAAAAATACGACCAGGTTAGAATTAAGTTCCTGAATTAAATAAAAAGGTTAGGAAACGAGTTTGGGAATTTATGAAGAATTAGAGGTGAGGCTCGAAAAAGAAATAATGTGTACGTGTGATTAATTAAAACGAGCAAACGCTAATTAGGTACTCGCATAAATACAATTAAAATACATAAACAATTAAGTAAACACATAATTCACATAAATTGCATAATTAAACAACTAAGTCACATAGATCTTGGCTTGACCACACTCGTGACGCCATACCTGGTTAGTCTTGAAAACACAGGGCGTCACATGGCGCCACGTGTTAACTTCTTCATGTGTTTTAATTGTTTAATTTACTTTTATTTGTTCTTTAACATGTTGTAATTGCTTTAATTCTGTGACTTTGCGCGTTGCGGGGCCCTATTTCCAACTCTTTAAGAGTTTAGGGGCCTATTTTCAATTTTCTCTTTAAGGGTTCTTTCGATCATTTTTCGCTTGGATAGGAGTTTAACCTATTTGACCCCTCCAACACATCCGGGGCATCGAAACGAGTTCGTAGACTCTAAGTTTGCCCAATTCTTATTTCGTTTGCTTTCTGCGACTATTTTACTCGTTCGAATTCGGATCAAATATCCGAAATCCCTTGTCGACCAATCAGATTCAGCCACGCTTTCTCTCTCTTCCCGCTCTCTCTTTCTCTCTCCTCGTGAAACACGCAGTGAAGGTGTGTTTTCATGCACATCCCGGAAGTTGGCCGTTTCTCGACGGATTTTGATGAACCAATAGTCGTTTTCAATCCTCTCGACGAGCTCGACACGATGACACTGTAACACCCAGAGTTTCCAGGTCGATAGGTAATTGTATGATTTACATATTACCCTCGTTTTGCTTATTACGTGGACTTAATTGCGTACTTTAAATATTTTTTGGGGTCTTACATGCATTAGATTTTGTACTCAATTGTTATTTATTTGATGTTTTTCGGGGTCATTTTGTAATTATGACCATTTGAGTCACTAGGACGTATCTTGAGCTCGGGAACTCGTATTCGAATTCCGACACCTTCATTGAGTTCCTTTCGGGAAATAGGACTCAATGAGACTAGCCCCATAGTTTTCCGACTTCGTTTCGACCCTCATATACCCTAAATACGACCTACGTACATAAATACATACCTATACCAAATGTGGGACCCAAAGCCCATGCCCACACTTGACTTTAATCCCTTTTCTCAACAATTTTCAGCCTTCACTCTCTCCCCTCTCCTCCAAAACTGATCAGCAACCCCATAGAAGAGAGAAAAGAAGGTTTCCAAGCTCCAACTCCATTTTTGGCAACCAAGAGCTCAGGACCTACCTTCATATTGCATTTTCTCTTCAAGGTAATTTCATATTTGCATTCCTTGTGATTTTGTGACTTCATACATCATAATATATCATGGATTGAATGGGTGTATTGTTGGGATTGCATAAGGGTTGAATAGTAAGGGTTTGATGGGTTTTGTGGCTTCTTGCATTTCCTTGGCTCTTGCTGGCATTTATTGCATATTTGGTGACTATTGAAGTGTTTGGCTTGGTTATTTATTGCTTTGTGGCTTGGTAGTTGATTGGGGAGTAATGTGCCTTTAATGCATATATGGGTTTTGTGATGGGAAGCTTGCTAGCATGATTCTTTGCTCAATTTGTTGCTCATATATGCCCTTATGATGATTTGAAGCATGAATGATGGTTTTGGATAGATATTTGGCTTGAACCCTTGATCCCCTTCTTTCCCCTTTTCTTGCTATGTGTTAGGTTGTAGTTTTGTGCTTGTTGGTGTTGATAAGATGGTTATAGGATTCTTTTGTGCACCTTTGTTCGTCGAATGCATCGTTTATGTCATTTTGTGCGTATGTGCTTGAAACTTGATTGTTTTGAGCATGAATTCTTGGTCTCTTGTGGCAATGTGCTTTCATACTTGTTAATGCATGAGGTTGGGTTGTTGTTGCATTGTTTGATCTTACCTTGACGTGATTTTTTAGAGTTTTTGGTGCCTTAAGCTTGTGCATTGCATTTCATTTTGTGCAACAGGGGACCGCACGACCGTGCGGATTTTGTGCTTAAAACCCGTCCAGCCGCGCGCAAAGTTCGACTTTGGAAAAATTTGGCAGAAAATAGGCGCACGGCCAGATGGATTTTGAACTGGGAACTCGCGCGGCCGCGTGAAAACTTCGACCCCTTTGGTTAAATAATACCGCACGGCCGCACGGTAATTAAACTGAAACCGCGCGCGGCCGTGCGGCATATTTTTCCTTGAATACATAGTTTGTTTCACTTTTTCTTGTGATTTGCTCGTTTCCCTAGATTCTCGTATGCTTCTCTAACATGTATTATGGTATGTAATTGATTGTTATTTTGCTCAATTTACACTAAGTGATACGGTTATGGTTTTGTGTGCATTCTTTGCATCTCATGAATATCTTTTCATTGCCGTGAGTCTTTTTGATCATGTAGAGTTAAGTCTTGGGATCCTTGTGTTTTTTTCCGAGGAGAAGGTTCCCGTTGATGAGCCTGAGACCTAGGTGTTCCCCACGTGTTCCATTTTTGCTATCTAAGTACAAGGTGAGGTTTAGGTTTATATACTGCGACCTAAAGCCGTATATGTTGTGTTCTTGCCCCGCATGTGACAATATTTTGGTATACTAGTATATGAATATGTGTAGAAACATGATATGATTATGACCTTGTGATCGGCTCTTGATTTGGAAAGGTAATATAAGCCTATGTACGCTGTTTTGGAAAATGTGTGTGTTGTGTTGTGAAGTGTAGCGAGATGAGCCATGAATAATGGCACGTGAAGTGATGTTATGTGTTTTGGATCTGTGAGCTCAAGGAGCTATGGGTAAGGAACCCTCGAGATGGTATAGGGCCATCGAGGTTTAGCCTATGCAAAGCCTCCACCTGATATATATACGCGACCCCTGGGAGTTTGGGAAGGTGTATATCTTGATGCCTCCAAATGTGTGTTCGTGGAGAGGGCACGTTGTGGGTTCGCTACCCCTCGTGATATAGTGTTTTGGATGGTTGAGCCACGCGCGTGGTTCTCCATCAAATGGTGTGATGGATGATCGTGTTGTGATTTTAGTATTTGTTTAGTGTTGTGTATCTGAGAAGCAGGTTGGAAGCTCGTACTCGCCGAGCATGTGAGCGTGTTGTGGAATTTATGAATCAAATTGGGATTGTGAAAATTATATATGTATTTTGGCTTGTAAAACCCAATTCCAGTTCATGAATTCACCCTTTGATACTTACTCTGTTATATCTATAGTGTCGGGGTGTGCGTTAGCCGCCTCACTCGGTCAATTGATTGACTCATCATTTTTTAATCCTTTCAGTTGCAGGGTTCTTTTGGCCGTGAGCTAGGCAGAGAACTGTGTCACCTTTTTGTACACCTTTGAGTCTAGGTCTAGTAGCATTACATACATTCCTGCTCTGATTATGTATTATTTTGGATACTTGTGATACATTTGTATATCCTATTGTAGGCCGTGTCGGCCCTTGTAGATTTGATGTGAATATTATGTTTCTTGCTTCTACGTGATGATTTAGTTTAATTTAATGCTTCCATGCACTCTGAGTCTTTTGGTTCTGTCTAGCTCTGCCTATCTTAGCGTGTGATTGTCTCCGTTCGCTAGGGTTTGGATTCGGGTACGGATCATTTCGTGACCGGATTCGGATCTTGGTGCAGGGGATGTAGACCCATTCATATGTGGGGCGCTACAACCTTTGAGTGGTATCAGCGCGTGGTTGCAAAATCGGGCTGTAGTGTAGTGTGGGCCTGTCTAGATCGTATGGCTTAGGATTACGTGATTATGTGCTTACGTGATTATGTGAACTTGAGACTTGACTACTTGAATAACTTGATTAATTATTTACCTGCTTACTTAGCTGTCTTATTGCTTGTATACTTGGACATGCATGAACTAATAAACATGCATCCATATTACTTGAAATTGTGATTTTCAGGATGCCTCCAAGAAGACGTGACCGTGAACAACCACCGGATCTTAATCAACCACCTCCGCCACCACCATTGAACGCAGAGAATATTGTCTAAGCTCTTCTTATCCAACTCCAACAAAATCAGAGAAATGTGACTCCCCAAGTGGAAGGGCAAGAGACTTCTAATGTCTATAAGGAGTTTCGAAACAACAATCCTCCAAAATGGTACGGGGGTGATGACATTAAGGCGGAGGAATGGCTCTCGGAAATCAGAGGAATATGGGAAATTTGTCCGGGAAGCTCACAAGATAAGGCTATTTGCACGGGTCGGTTAGTGCAAGGCCAAGCTTTGATGTGGCTCAAGAGAGTTCGAGCCAAACTTGATAGAATGGGAAGGGAGTTCAATTAGGAGACTTTCGTTCAAGAGTTCCATGAGAAGTACATTCCTTTAAGCGCACAAGAATGAAGGCTCCTATTTGATGCGCATATTGCCAGAGGAAGCACACAGTCGAGCAGTGTTTGAAGTTGTTGGGCAAATGCTATAGATGCGGGTCTCCGGATCACAAGATCGACACGTGCCCTCATGCAAGACCGGTGGTTCAGGCTCGAGCTTACGCCCTCGAGGGTGAGGAGGAGAACGCCGAGGTAGATCAGAATGCTGTGGTCAAAGGTACGATAACCATTCATGACATTCCATTGCATGCATTGTTTGATCCCGGGCCACGCATTCATTCATATCCCGGGATGTTATTGCTTCTTTGCCTTTGCATGCTGAACTTTTTGCGCATGTGTATGTTGTTTGTTCTCCGTTGGGTGGTCGTTTGGAGACTGATAAAGTGTTCAGGGGTTGTCCAATTTGCTTTGAAGATCGGGTTTTTCCGGCAGATTTGATTGAGATGCCTATGAAGTGGGATGGAGTAATCCTTGGGATGGATTGGCTTTTCACACACAGGGCGGTTATGGATTGTCAGGAGAAGAAAATGTTGCTGGGTTCTGTGGTGTTTACGGGTGTAAGGTTGAAGTCCACCCCATTCGTGTCTTTCATGGAGGCTAGTAAGCTCATCCGGGACGGCGCAACAAGCTTCATAGCTTACCTCCGTAATAAACAAAAGGATCAAGCCAAGCTTGAGGAGACAGAGATTGTGAGAGAGTTCATCGATGTTTTCCCCGAGAGTTTAGGTTCTCTGCCACCTGACCAGGACATCGAGTTTGTGATTAACCTCTATTCCGGATCTAATCCCTTCTCTAAGATACCCTACCGGATGGCCCCTGCCGAGTTAAAGGAGCTGAAGATACAACTTGAAGAGTAGTTGGCTTGCGGTTATATCCGTCCGAACGCTTCTCCGTGGGGTGCTCTGGTCCTGTTTGTAAAGAAAATGGATGGGATCTTGAGGATGTGTATAGATTACCGCGAGCTAAATCGGATAACGGTAAAGAACAAGTATCCTTTGCCCCACATCGAGGAATTGTTTGATCTTCTGCAAGGTTCTCGGGTGTACTCCAAGTAAGATTTGAGGCAAGGGTATTACCAACTTCGTATCCAGGAGGAAGATATTCCTAAGACGGCTTTTAATAACCGGTATGGACACTTCGAGTTCGTGGTGATGCCGTTTAGATTGACTAATGCTCCGACCGTGTTCATGGACATGATGCACCGAGTGTTCAGGCAGTTTCTCGATAAGTTCATGGTGATCTTTATAGACGACATTCTGGTGTATTCGAGGTCCGAAGTAGAGCACGCTAATCACCTTCGTTTAGTCTTGGATGCTCTGAGAAAGCACAAGCTTTACACCAAGTTTAGCAAGTGCAAGTTTTGGATTGACAGAGTTACATTCCTAGGCCACGTAATCTCAGGCAATGGAATTGAAGTCAATCCCTCCAAGATAGAAACCGTAGCTCATTGGGAGAGACCAAAGAATGCCTCCGAAGTAAGAAGTTTTCTTGGGTTAGCGGCTTACTATCGGAGATTTATGAGGATTTCTCCAAGTAAGCAAGACCGTTGACTCAGTTAACCAAGAAGGAGGTAAAGTACGAGTGGGATGACGAGTGTGAGAAGAGTTTCCAAGTGTTGAAGGAACGTTTAACTTCTGCATCGGTTCTTGCCTTAACCCAAGGATCCAAAGACTACTCAGTTTACACAGATGCTTCTAAGGAAGGCCTCGGATGCGTGTTGATGCAAGATGGTCGAGTGGTGGCCTATGCATCTAGGAAGTTGAAGGAACACGAAAAGAACTACCCCATTCATGATCTTGAGCTAGTGGCGGTCGTATTTGCTTTATCGAAGTGGCACCATTATCTCTATGGAACGATATTTGAGATCTTCACGGATCACAAGAGCTTGAAGTATTTCTTTTCTCAGAAGGAGCTCAATAATAGACAGAGGCGATGGATGGAATTACTTGAGGACTATAATTGCACGATACCAATACCATCCAAGAAAGGAGAATGTGGTAGTGGATGCTTTAAGTCGGAAAGCTAGTGTTTCGAGGTTAAGTGTTGGGTTTTCAGGACAGGATTCAGTGGTTTTGGTTTTAGAAGCTCGTTTGGCTAACATCTCGGTTATAACAGAATGGAAACAGAGGTTAATTGATTTCAGGCATCGGATGCTGAAATTCAGAGACTAGTGGCTCGATCAAAGGTTGATCCTAAGAGCAAATTTGGATTTGATGATTCGGGTCTTTTTAGGTTCAAGATAAGGGTTTGTGTGCCAGAAGAGCTCAAGAGGTTGGTAATTGAGGAAGCACACCGATCGGGTTATTCCATTCACCTCGGTGGTACGAAGATGTATCGAGACTTGAGAGTATTGTATTGGTGGAATGGCATGAAGCGAGATGTCGCGAACTTTGTAAAGTGATGCCTCATGTTCCAAATAGTGAAAGCAGAGCACCAAAAACTGGGAGGAACTCTCCAACACTTCCCATCCCCGAGTGGAAGTGGGAGCAAGTGACAATGGACTTCGTGTCCGGCTTGCCAAGGTCTAGGGGAGGTTTCGATGGAATTTGGGTGATTGTCGACCGAATGACGAAGTCTGCACACTTTCTCAAGGTTAAGATGTCCTATAAAGTGCCTAAACTAGCCGAGATCTATATTAACGAGATTGTGAGACTTTATGGTGTTCCGAAGAGTATTATTTCTGATCGGGATCCTCGATTCACTTCTAAGTTGTGGCGAGACCTTCATGAACGGTTGACTACGCAACTCCACTTCAGTACAGCTTTCCATCCCCAAACAGATGGCCAGTCAGAGCAGTTGATACGTTATTTAGAAGATTTGTTGAGGTCTTGTGTGCTGGATTTCAAGGATAAGTGGGATAAGCACCTCGCTCTAATTGAGTTTGCCTACAATAACAG
>JBBMKE010418167.1:0-11108 GCA_037834125.1 Lippia alba | reverse complement strand
CATCACAACGGTCAAATTTGACGGAACCCTAACGGAATAGAGGGACCTCAAACGGAACATAAAGGTTAGGGACTAATATGTAATTTTTTAAACTAGACGTCTTGATTTGTAATTTCGCCTATCGTAAGGGTAGTTGGATGTAATTTCCCATTATTATTATTATTATTATTATTATTATTATATGGTTTCTGAAATCACTTTATTTACAGATGGATAAGACTTCTGTGTTGGGGGATGCAATCAATTATCTGAAGCACCTCCAAGAAAGAGTGAAGACATTGGAGGAACAAGCAGCGAAGCAGACGATGGAATCAGTGGTTCTTGTGAAGAGATCTCAAATAATCGTGGAGGATGAAGGCTCCTCCGACGAAAAGAGCGGTTGCTCCGACGAGCAACCGCTGCCGGAAATTGAAGCTAGAGTCTGCAGCAACCAAATACTTGTTAGAGTTCAGTGTGAGAAGCAAAAGGGTATTTTGGTACATTTGCTCAGCAATGTGGAGAAGCTTAATCTTGCTGTTATCAACACCAATGTCATCCCCTTCGGAACTTTGGCCCTTGACATCACTATTGTTGCAGAGGTATCTACATATTTTCTCCACATTTTTAGTTTTCATTTTTCATTTACTCTTCCGAAGACGGAAAATAAATATATCTGTGATATTATATTAAAGGGGAAAAAAAAGATTATTTCTGAAAAAGAAACTTATAAAGACGTTTCTGTAAAGTGTTTGAAATTTATATTGTTATGACACATTCATAAGCCTAAAACGTCCACACTTCAATATTTTTGTTTTTATCATGTATATTAAAGAAAAGGAAATACTATAATTTCAATTAAAGGATTGCGAATTTTTGTACTTACTTTTTTATTAAAATTTAAAATTTTCAATATAAGTTCCGTCTCTCGAATAAAATTATGGTCCATCATTTAATCCATTAAATTAAATTCGTTAAAACGAACCCCTTTTTCTAAATTTATTTATTTGTTTACTTATGTATATCTTCTTTGTAGATGGAGAAAGAATTCGACTTGACAGCGAAAGAAGTTGTGAAAAGACTTCGCGCAGCTCTCTAGCTCAAATACTAATTTCTGATAAGAGATTGTAGCAATAAGGAGTTGGTCAACTAGCACGGAATTTACGCTAATTTTACAACGTGCAGATGTAATTGTTGTTTTATGGACTTATTTTTCAGGTAAACATCGTCCTAATTAACATAGTACTTGTAAAAATTCGCACCCCTCCATGCTATAGTTATCAGTCAATTTTAATTTTATTTCGTCTTTTGCAATATATAATCAATATGAATCCTTTATTATTTTTAGTTAATCATATTTAATTAGTTGATTCCAAAATTTTCAATAGTTTTATGACAAATAGATAACTTAATAGTAAATATTTATACCCGTAAAAAAATCTTGTTGAGGATAGATAAGAAATTCTCTAAAAAAGGAAAAAAAAAGGGCAACAGTTTGTTTTTCTTTTTAAACCATAGAGTTTTTACCGAGACATTCACCTTATATTTAAACAACCAAAACCGAAAAGTTACGAAGGCGCATGATCCAAGAATCAGCTAAACTATTCATGCTAGGGTGCCCGGAAAAGTACACAGTATCGATAGAAATGGCACCTCTCAAATTACACCAAAAAATATTCAAAATAAAGTCAACCCCATAGATGTAAAGCCAGGCTTCAAAGTGGTTTTGATCGCCCCTCTTGCGAAGTGAAACCTTAGGAAAATTCACAAGGTTCTAGAATAGGCGTCCAGACATCCGGACAAAGAAAATGGCCATCAACGTGACACCCATTTGGCGGCAAGAATTCTCATTCACGTCACACATGTCCTCAGGGCTACGCAGGGGATTTGGTTGTTGTCGGAAAATTTGTACAGAGGATCCGTCAAATCCATAGTTGCAGACTTGCCCAAGAAATGGATCGACAAGGGGATCTTTTAGCGTGCCTCTTCATCTTTCTCGCATCATTCCTACAAAAAAACATTGTTCTCGGCTAAGATCCGATCAAGATTATAATACTTCTACCACAAAAAATGTATTCTCAATATTAATCCAACTAAAGGAGTCATGGTAAAAAAAATAGACCTGGCGCCATACTTTGTCTTGCTCACAATCCATATTTTCGAAGTGTTTTTGAAAGTTATCCTCCATGCCCACTCAAGATCGTTTCTGCTGTTGTCAAAAGGGTGAAGCTTCTTCGAAACTTCCACAGCCTGTAACACTAAGAACAACACACAAACTTTCTCAAATCCAATGAAGAATGTGATTATACCCAATTACAACTAACTTGTTAAAGCACTTAAAAAACGAGATTCCAAGATGGTGCATACCGTGCGACTGCCACCATAATTTTATCTCTGAAGCTTCAGGAAGTCACTTATGTAATTACACGCTTGCCAGTAGGAGACGTTGCAGATCAACATCGTATCTATTTCATTCTAAAACTCGGCAAGCCCCACTTATCCACACGTATGAATCCTTTGGCTGCTCTCTACAGCGGTGAGTTGGGAAATGACCAGTAAACCTGATCTTTAGTTCCTTTTGACGCCAGAAAATCGGCCAACCCAATCAAATCAAATTTAATCATGTATAGGCCATAGTTCGCATACCAAGCATACGGACACTAATCATAGGGTTTAACTATAACCTAACCTCACCTTACATCGTCGAAACCAAAACCCGCAAAAGGATTCACCCCGCAATCACGACGGACCACGAAACACCACCCCCGGTGCACCTGAGCAAACTGAGGACAAAACCAAAATTTAGACCCCGATGAACCACATAAACGCTTGATGAATGCTTAAACACATAAGAAATGCAAATGCGTACCCAAAGTTCATAAACAAATCAATTTGAGCAAACATATGCAATTAGGGTCAAATAACACACGGCGTCATAGGAATTAATTCATGCATACGGATGGCATACGAAAGAATACGAAATGTAAAACTCATAATTAACATGCATATGATGCATAGGAAAGCAAATGAGAGGCATACGAAACACGTAGCAAACGAGCAAAACTCAAAAACCACACAGAGCCTCCGAAACGGCCGTTTCAGACCCAAGAAGAAAATCCAAACGACCGTTTCGGCCTCCAGAACGTCTAGAAAACACAGAACTAAATGGCCGTTTCGCGCCACAGAGTAAAAAGCAAATGGTCATTCGGGAGTTGACTGCAAGAACATACGGTTCCTAAACGGCCGTTTAGCCAAACAGAACAAACGACCGTTTAGAAACTCTATGCTCCCAGGTCTCCCTCGGAACGGTTGTTTTGACCAAAGGCCAAAACTCCACACGGCCGTTCTGGCCTTCACCGTCCGGTGCATGCGAGGCACCAAATGGCCGGTAGGAAAGACAACTAAAGCCTCAAACGGCCGTCTCGGCCTGTCCTGCGCAAAAAGTTAGGCAATATATAATGGCGACGGGTCCAAACCCAAAAACCCACAAATGAGCGTACACAACATCGCAACACTCGAAACTCAAATCGGAAGTCATATATAACGCGTAGATCACATATTTGCAAGTAATGGCTCCTAAAACGAGCCCAAACACCCAAAATCTGAACCTAGGTACTATTCATTATCTTCCCCACATAGAAATTAGGCACGTTTTAAGTAATGAAAGAGGCGTAGAATGAAAGCACGTAATGAGTATGATATAAATCTTACCTTGGATAGTTGATTGAACGGTCGAATCTTCGTAAGCTTGAGCTCGAAGATTTCTAAAATGGAGGTTTCCTCCTTCTCTTCTCCTTTCTCTCTTGGACCGATGGGAAATGAAGAGGGAAATGGCTAATGTTCAGCTTATAAGGCTGAAACGGATCGGATAAAACGGGTATGGTCAAGATTCCGGTCCAAACGGATTGGATTTTAAAACGGTAGGACTATCAAACGGCTTTAGAATATAATGAAGTTAATTTCATTAAATCCGAATCGTCAAAATGAATTAAATGATAGGGTCGAAATTTGAATTCAAATTCCCGAGCTCAAAGTGGCCATGAGGGCCAAAATACCCTAATTAAAATTAAGTATCCTAATTCGGCAATTATTGAGCAATTGAGCTCAAGAGCAATTAATTAAATTCTAAAGTGCACATATTAATATTAAATCCATGTTGAAACATAAGCATGCGAATCACATAATTCACGAAATTACAGAATTAAACTCTCTCGCAACGCCTTACCTAGAAATCTGAGAAGCGGGGCGTCACAATATCTATAGTTTTCAAATGCAAGTATTTATTTTCGTGAAAATGTTTTTACATGAAATGACTTCATGATCAAATGTTTTAGCGAGAAGTGTACGCACAAATGAATTGTTGGGCCCGGATAAAAGTGGGTTTGGACACCGTCACGATATTGGGTCGTCGGGCAACCCCATAGCACTTAGTACCCTTTAAAAATCTCTCGCGCGACCCTAGGAGCAAGGGAAGGCGAGTTATTCTTGAGCCAGTCGTAACCCCATCGAAGGAGCGAGTAGGAGTCATGAGCCTCTTTCTCGACATTATTCATTAGGTGGATTGTGCCTAGCTACCCTTCCACCACCCGGAGGAAAAAGGATGACGTAATGGAATGAAATAAAATAAAAATGAAAATTAATTGAATGCCAATGAAAATACTTGCATGGTCATTAATGATATGCAATGGAATAATTGACACTTTGGGAGTAAGGTTGGAGAAATTACCCACTTGCCGGGTCACTTGCCTAAATTGAAATGTAATGAAATGATATTCGTAATCCCGAGCGATGCTCTCTTGTAAAGTGCCCACTTAGATTATTGCTAAAACCTTACTTGGGGTTATGAATTGCATGTGCATGTGTATAAATATTTAAATCCCTCACTTAGTCTTCGTGGACTAACCCCTCCTCACTTTCAGTCTTGCAGATTCGTGCTAGGCGGGGAATTAGCCAGTCTCGTCTTTAATTCCGCGTCAAGCATGTTCATGACAATTATGCTATTTATTATGTTTCTATTTTGGATTACATTATGTTGGTTGTGGCTATTATTATGTATTGATGATTTAGGCCTTGCCGACCAATACTTGTAATATTCTTTTGGAGCCTGTAAGCTTGAATACTTTGTAATTACTAATGAATACTTCTGCTTTAACTCTGCTATATAATGTTGTTGTTTATTGGTTTAAGGGTTAGCCCTGTTTTGCTAGAGTATTTTTATTTGTCACTCGTTCGTCAAGTATTTGGTCCATGTGTGGAAATCAATTTCACATGTGGATTGGGTATTTGGTGGGGGAGATGTGATGCCTGTCGAAACGGGTGCTGCATTCTAAAGTGGTATCAGAGTCTAGGTTGTAAATTCGGACTCTTGAGTCGTGTCTTGTCGGTCTAGGTCATACGGCTTAAGAAATTACTTATCAACTTAGGAGTCATGCATTAAACTTTGCTATTTGACTTATTTGAATGTTGCTTCACATGAAATATCTAATTGCACTTAGGAGTCCCAGGGAAGAGGGAGCAAATTGGCGAAATGCCGAAATAGAGAAATGGTGGTCCAGATCTATATCTGGACCACATTTTTAAAAAAATATATTTCTTAGTATCGTGGTTCTCTACCACGATTGTCATTAAAATAATGTAAAAAATTGTTGGGGTCATGTTATCATCCCACGACTTCGATTAAAATAATAAAAACAATTGGAGTCATGGAGATCTTCGTGACTCCACCCCAAATATTATTAAACTATTAGGAGTCGCGGTAGATCCCCGCGACTTGTGGCAAAATTTTAAACCCCACAAAAGCAAGGGTATTTTATTAAACAAAAATTAAAAATGGGGTATTTTTGAAAAATTCTCCTACATTATTCTTATAGTGTATTATTACTTTGTACTATTCATTTACTTTTTCCTACTATAAATAGGGGTGTTTATTGTAAGTTCTAGGCAAGCTTTTCATTACAAGTTCTCTTCTCTTTGTATCTTGTATACTCTTGTAAAACAGCTATCATTTCAACAAAAGAGAAGTTTGGAAGAAGTCTGAAGATTTGAAGTGTTCAAATTAAGTAAGTTCTATTTACTTTTATTGTTGGGAAAAATTATATCTAACTACCTTATATTTAGGCCTAATTACAATGCAGTCCATTATTTTTAGAAAATTATATTTTAGTCCCTATAAGTTTGTTTGATCTGAGGTCCCTTAACATAATTTGTAAAAGTACATGTATGTCCCTGACGGTTTTATGGGTGTTACATTGAATATATGATCAAAATTACAAAATTATTCCTAAAGTATACAAATATAACAAAACGATCCCTACAAAATATAATTTTAACAACAAATCAGGGGCATTTTGGGAATGACATAACGGAACCCTAGGGACCACAAACGGTTCTTAAATGTTAGGGACTAATTTATAATTTTCTAAAAATCGTGGATTAGGTTGTAATTAAGCCTAAATCCAGGGTAGTCGGATGTAATTTTCCCTTAATATATATCCTATAACTATTTTTAATATAATTATTAAATTATAATAAATAAATAACTAGGTAGTATAAGATAATTAATGTCATATTAGTAATTAATATAGAAAGTAAACAATATAAGTAAAAGATAAAAAAAAATTATATGGAAAAGAAATAAAAAAGAATTGGAGTGAGGAGAGAAAAAAAAAGTTAAGAAGTAGTTATGAAAAATAAAATTTATGAAATAAATAAATAAATAGAAAAAAAAAATAGTGCAATGAATAAAGTTAGGTGAGAAAAAATTAATAAATAAAAAAAAAGAGATTTTCAAAGTTAAGAGACCATACTCAACTATCCCACTTATATAGATATGAGTTAATTACGGATAACTCCAAGCCTTTATGGGATCTGCATATTACCCCTTAAGTCCTCAACCATTGAATTTGTAAAATTTTGTAACCTATTCCTTTTACTACCTCCTACTGAAGCGATTCAAAAGAATATCCCATCTAAATTATTTTTGCATCAAATATTTTTCAATTCCCTATTATCCATCCTGTTCCAATTCCTAGCTAGCACCAATAAATTAATTAGTCACCTCATACTCTATAATGTTCCTTGCAATATTTCTGAAAATGTTAAATTGGCTTAGGTTTCAATGAGAAATATGTGTTGGTGAAAAAGTACACAATTTTTTCACAAACATATGTATGCATGCGCTCAAAGAATTTGAAATTTTAAAAGACATCATCATCAATCATAATACAGAATAATTTGGACAAAATATTCTTCCGATTCCGCCAAAGAAATGCGCAGAAGCATACAAATACACAAATTAAAAGATTATTATTTGAAAACTTGCATATATTTAAAGGTTGGTTGACATTGTCCAGATACTTAAAAATATAGAGGGATTTTTAACAATTAAACGTTTGCATACATTTTAATGTATAGATTTGCAATAGTTTTAAACCTTAGCATAACACAATCATAATGTAGAAGATGATAATAATAACAATGACAAATAATCAATGTAATTTGAAATTAATATTCCAATGCATGCAATTGCAATATATCGATTATTTGTTCAACTTGGATGTTTTTCTAGAGTGTAGTTTCTCCGGACATACGATCTATATATTGGATTGGAAAGAGGTGACTGCAAATTGCGTAGTATACCAAATTTTCAAAACCTAACCATGTAACTTGTGAGAGTTGACAGGTACAGTGATGGATCCAGTTAGCAAGTAAATTTCTTTACAGTTTCCTAATGAAACAATACTTACTTCTTGGACATGCATGAATTTAATTTGGGCGCTAAACAATTGTCAACGCTTCTACTTTTATTTTCTCCTTTTCGATATTTCAAGATCATCAATATTCATAACTTGGGCTACTAAATGTCCAAATCTCATGCTATGTACATTGCCAAAAAAAATTGATTGTGCAATATATATATATCACTCACATTAATAAATGATGATAACCGACACTATATGTACATCTAAGTATCTAACCGAGCATGTCCCTATTACACAAATCATTAATTCAATCAAGAGATACATTGACTAACCGCACAAGTAAAGGTGTAAGCGAGTGGTTGGTATTATAATAAGATTAATCGATCAAAAATTTTGTATTCAAATTTATGGGATACACAACTATCAACTAATTATATTTTAATGGTCTAATTTATTTTATACTTAGTGATTAGCGGGAGCGCAAACATTATTGATATAAAGAATTTTATATTTTAGTGATTCAATTCGCATTATTAGTGGTTTAACTCACTTAATATTTTAATTTAGGGTGAATTACATCTAAATATTTTTAGGTTTGATTTAATTACGATGCAATTTCTATTTTTTCAATTATTACCATATAGTTCATGAGGTATGATTTCAAACTGGGATCCCTAAACGCCGTTAAGTTCTTAGAGACCAGTATGTAATTTCAACTTAATACATAGATCGTTTTGTAACATAATAAAACACTGAAGGATGCATTTGTAATTTTTGGCTAAATTTAAATTAGGTCGTTTAGAGATTTCAAATGGAACCCTAAAGGCGTTTAGAGACCTCAAACTGAAATAATACATCAGAGATATGATAATAATCAAAAGAATAGGGACTACATAATTTTAATTAGTCAAAACTTGAGGTTACTCAAATGTAATTCGCCCTATATTTTATTGGCATGATTGAGCTCAAACCATTAATATTGGAATATAAAAGAGAAAAGAGGAAAATATTGGATACGGATTAAAAAGAAGGAAATATAAAGAGAGATATTGATTGAAATCTCAGCTCATGCATACACAATAACAATTTAGGTCATGATTAACAAATACTAAGAAATTAACTCTTTCACCATTATTAGTACTGGAGCAGAGAAATACGCTCTAAGAAGCCTGTAGTTTACATGAAAGTTCAAACAATATGATTCGAACATCTTCTGGTTAACTTATTCGATACATACACATCCTATCAATATCTAAATCTGCACTACATCTATGAATCAATACGAAAACCCTCTCAAAACCCTCAACCTTTACACGTAAAACACATAAACCGTATACTCCAAAACACCATAATTTTCAACAGGATCATAAGAATATGTATTCGAGATAGAAAACCCTCAGGCCATCCTAAAAACACCGGTTCCACCAACAACCGGCAGCTCCCGATTCCTACTATCAATCGGATTCCTTCCGAAAATGCAGATCGTACTTCCATTAAATTCACCTGCTGTGAACACAATGTTCAAGCTCATGGCCAAACCTGATGCCGTCAAATCTGCAGACGTAATGAGCCCCTGGGCCCGGCCTAGTCTCTCTGAGTTGCGACTGGGCTTGGCCGTGATCAAGTCATCCAAAACACTAACCTGTCCGAACATGGTACGCGTACTAGCAGTTAATTGGGATCGAGCAACCTCGTGAATGGTGGCGTTCGGGCCGCTTAAAGCGTCCTGGATGTAGAAGTGCAGTTTTGCAACCTTTTCCCTCGGCTGAGACATGTACTTTCGAAGCCATTTTTCTGCATCTGCCTTTGCAGCAGTGCTGGAATCTGCATGGCCGATACCTGCGAGAAACAATAAAGAGAAAACGAGGATTAAAGTGCAATGATTCTCCATCCCTATAATAACCAACTACTAGGAGAATGTTTCTTTATATTGTCTGTTACGGTTGGGCATGATTTGTGGGTTTAAGGGGGTTATATATAGAGGTGAGTTGCTTGGAAAGATGTGTGAGAATTAATCAAAGATGTTGAAATTGTAGGAAATTATATTTGGTTCAATGCCCTTAAGTTTATTTTTTTGATGTTGTCACATAGTTTGTTTTAATTTCAGCCGTAGCAATAGCATACATTATTGAAGGTTATTACGTACGGACAAAAGATCATTGAATGGATAAAGTCATAAAGAGTTAAAAATCGTGAAAGTTGAATCTTTCAATTTGCCTATAATTGGAAATTTTCGATTAGTCCAAACTTCATTTGGATTGAATCCAATTTATTAGATACGCTTATATTATATTTGATTGATCACTTTTAGGGAGAATTACATCTGACTACCTTGTATTTAGGCATAATTACAATGCAATTCATTATTTTTGAAAAATTACATTTTAGTCCCTATAATCTTGTTTGATCTGAGGTCCCTTAACGGAATATATAAAAGTGCATTTATGTCTCTGACGGTTTTATGAGTGTTACATTGAATATATGATTAAAATTACAAAATCATTCCTTAAGTTTACAAAAATAACAAGACGATCCCTACAAAATATGATTTTTAATAACAAATCAAGTGCATTTTGGGAATGATATAATGGAACCCTAGGGATTACAAATGGTTCTCAAAAGTTAGGGACCAATTTGTAATTTTTTAAAAATCGTGGACTAGGTTGTAATTAAACCTAAATGCAGAGTAGTTAGATGTAATTTTCCCTTACTTTTATTTAAATGTATAATAGTCACGTGATACTATAAATCATACTCTATTTCATTGTAATGATTTAATTGAATCACATTTGAGCTAGAATGTAAAGTAATAAGTATATATACTCCCCCAATCGAACCCCTCTCTATTCTAGTTTTCTGGTGTATGTTCTGATCTTTTTCTCTCCCGATCTAGACCGTGCTCTTATAAGTGGTAGAGTCTTAGTAGGGTTTTCGTCTTTCATTGCTATCTGATTCTATTATTCTAGATTTTCCCCCATTGCCAACGTGTCGTGCAAGTCTCAACTCATTAGTTCATATTTTGGTACTCATTGAGCTATTATTGGAGTTTGTCTCCATTGCAAGCCCTCACTCTTGTTCTTCCCTTCTGTTCGTGAGGTTGATCATGTGTATATATAGTGGTGCCCTATCGATATATATATATATAATGTTGAAATTATTTTAATAAATAATACAAGCTGAGATATATTCTTTTAACCTCTTTATAATAAAATTAAATAACTATCCACTCTTTTCAAAGAAGATCTTAATTTGGAAGAAATGTTCCACGTTATTTTCGAGATCTAGAAAATTTTCATCACATTTTTATTTTATTTTAGTTTAAAAACACTTTTTTTTTCTTGTGTATGGACCAGTGCTAAGGCTGTAAATGGATATTCGAAAATCCGATATCCGTTCGCATTCGAATTCGTTTAGAGAGGATATTATTCGTAT
>JBBMKE010418156.1:0-11108 GCA_037834125.1 Lippia alba | reverse complement strand
TTCCCCAGCCACGTCTACTTCATAGCAGTGTCGGAGTCTTATAGCCGTGTCGGAGTGTCCGACACCCGTATCTCTTTTTTTTTAAATTTAAGACACGGCTCCGGCGTGTCGGACACGTGTCGGAGCCGTGTCCGAGGCATGTCCGTGTCCGACACGTGTTGGACACTGCACGGAGCCATTTTGAGGCGTGTCCGTGCTTCACAGCTCCACTTTAAAAATCTCAAGATTTAAAATTCTTTTTGTCATTATTCAGGACCATAAACTATCAGTTTTTCTCCAATTAGTAACTCAATTTTGTTTTTCTATTCTTCACATTTTTTTCTCTGATTAATAACCTTTTTTTTTTTTTTCTATTTTTCAATTTTTAGATTAATAAACTTTTTGTTTCAATTTTTAGGTTGCGAACTTTGCATGAAAAAGATGAGCAATTGCTTAAGATCTTCACATGATAAAGATGAGCACTTACTTCTTCGACTTTAATGAAAACTAAGAAGGGAGTTATTTTTTTCTTTCTCTTTCTTTCTTTATTAATTTAATTTATATTTTACGGTTAGTAAAAGCATAAAAATTTTAGTAAATTTTGCTATCAAATTCAATTATAGATAAAGATTAAAATATATTTATTTTATTTTTTAAGTGAAATACAAATTGCAGGCGTGCCGCGTGCAGCAGTGACTAATATACCTTTAGGCTGCGTTTACTTCTACTAAAAACGCATGTTTATGGGCCTTGACATTCTTTTTCTGTTGTTTACTTTAAATGGAGCGCAGCCCGTGTCAGATGGGCTGTCCCGTGTGTCTGGCGTGAGAATGCATGATGAATAAACACGCCAAATTGTTGTGTTTAATTGTGGCCCAATTTAACATGAGGTGCAAATTTACTTTACTATCCAACCTTTTCAATTAATTACAGCAATTTGCCATGAATAGTAGGTTTGATTTTGTTCGTTCGTTGACGGAACCCCTCACCGCTGCTGATCTCTCTCTTCTGCTACTCTTATTTCCCGAATTGAGTTCTCTCACATGGTTGAAGCTCAATTAAAGGCGGTGTTGGATTTTTGTAGGAAGAATGGATTGTCGGAGTGTGAATCCGCGCTCATGAAGGACATCTTGGAGAAATCTCAACTGGGCTCTTCTGAATTGGAGAGATTCTTCTTCTCCATAGTCCCGCTGCCGCTCAGAATTTCGGCTGCTAAGCAGATGCAGGACGGCGGTGGGAGGTCGCGCAGCGGTTCGTCTGAGTTTGTGAGTTTGGGCTCCTCTACTACTGAATTGTGCTCTTCTTGTATTCAATTTTGTTTCTTTTTTTTTTTTGTTCAGATTACTTAATTATTTCTATGCTTGTGTAGACGAGTACTTGTCAATCTTTATCCTTATTTTTGGATTTTTTTTTCTTATTAGGTTTTTTACTCAGTTTGATTATGAGGTTAAATATTACAATTATGGCCATTCAATGAATTATTGGGCAAAAATCTTTGTTGATAAATTACAATTAGAATTAGCATATTTTTTTTTCTTGCTACTGAATCATCAAATTCGAATTATAAGGTAATATGAATTAACATTGTTTGTAAATTTGTTACTCTTTACAAGGAATTAAGGATGATAGTCACCATTATGAGAATGATGACTATGAGTTTATGTATGTTTGTAATTACAGGAGCAAATGAAGAAGGCGGTGCTATCTCTGATGAGCTTTTGGTTTATGATAAAGAAGATGATTACGAGGTATTCGAGCTAAGGATTGTACACAGGAAAAATAGGTTTGTAAGCAATTTTGATTGATTTTGATAACTATATGTCTGTATTTAAGTATTCATGATTTAAGACATTCAGAGGACAGGATTTGAAGAGAACAAAGAGTTTCCTATTGTTATTAATAGTTTCGTAGCAACTCGATATTATGTTACAGAGTATATGGGATCTGTTGCATTCAACAAAGTTTTCCAGGCCCATGATATATGCACGAGAATGGATTTTAGCTTGATGATCATAAACAATATAGTAGAATGTAATTTGTGAGGTGTGTTCTGATTTTGCTAATTTTGAACTTAGTAAGATTCTTCCTTTGAAACTCCTTGTTGTTAACTTAAGAATAATCTCAAAAACTTGAGCTTTCATCTTCCATCAGTGGTGGAATGTGTATTGCATATGTTGAAATGTGATTGAACCAACGATTTTGAATTATTTTTGAAGTGTATTAAGTATGCCTAGTCTAATATTATCAACCAAATTTATAATTTGTAGATAAATAGCAGGGCTGCTGCTAAGAAGGAAGCAGGAATCCCAAAAGAGCCAACAACTCATATTACTACACTAAATTTTGCATATTGTGAGCTTGTTGCTGCTACCAAGAACTTTAGACCAGAGTGCTAGGTGGTGTTTGGACGGATTGGGAAAGGTATACTACGTTCTTACAAATGAGACCCACATTACAAAAATTAAGCATCAATTTCTTTGTTCTTGTCATTAATGACACCTGTTAGGTGAATTTTCGTTTTGTCATAATATGGCTTGTTGTTGGCTAGAACTTAGTGTAAATGGTTATCATTATTGATAATGAGTTACATAGGTATAGTTAAATTAGCCTCAGGCAGTCATTATTTAAAATTATAAATTGTTTTTATTTATGTTCCACATATATCGATAGTGATTTAACTACAGTATCTGTCTTTTTTTTAATCTCGTGAACTCAGAGTTTTTGTTGTCATACTATAATTGTTGCATGTAATTTTTCTTGTGTGTATGTCTGGTCTTTTGTGCAGTAATAGGGAACTTGTATAATGTTGCATCAGTTATTTGGAAAATTGATTGGATGGCATATAGATATTTAATGTTTTAACGTGTACTTTTGAAAATGCTTTTGTTTTTGCAGATTGTTGCATTAAATAACTCGATCGGAATGGTCATTAAAAAAATAGAGAATTTGTAGTAGAGGTTCTCATGCTTAGCTTTTTACACCATCCAAATCTCGTCAATGTGATAGAATATTGTGCGGATGGTGATTCATGATCCATGACTTCTTTCTTATGAGTACATGCCTTAGGGATCTCTAGTTACATGGTTTCAATGTTCTTGTATTCTTAGTAGAAGTGATTCATAAACTAAATATTTAGTCATTGGGATATAATTTGTTGACCAAAATTGTTGGACTTATTTGAAAACTTTGATCTTTATATTATTTATATTTTATGCTTCAAGAACAATCTGAATGCCATAATTGAAAGATATTGGTTTGTGGGGATGAAAAATGATTAAAAATGAGCAGGGGTAATTTGGGAATCTAATGCTATCATGCATTAACAAATCAACAAAGTAAACAACTTTTTTTGTAAACATGACCCCATAACATGAAATGTAAATATGGGTTAGATTAGTATCACCAACACACATAAACATTACATGCATTATCATTGCATGAGATGTAAACGCGGCCTTAAGTGGGCAGAGTTCGGACCTAGAAGAAACAATTCTTAGTTATTTGGGTTAATCACCATTGATGCTATAGTTATAACTTATATCCAATTTAATTGTTATTTATAGAAAAAATTTATATTTCAGTGGTTTGAATCGGTTCTGAATTCGAGTTTAGACCTTAGATCACGAAATAATCAAGAAATATACCAAGTTTATTTTTAATTTGTAATAATTTTATGCATATGACTCTGAGCACTCCGATCTTATCACATTGGGGCCTGGACGAGTAACCACTATTAGCCCAGCCCATTAAAATTGAGCTCCCCACTCGCCATCCTTCATTCATATATTAATATTATTACACAATGAGACCCCTATTTTTCCATAAATTCTAATCTAGTCCTTTTTCTCTCTCAACTCGTCTCTAGGCCTCCATCATCTTGATTCTGAGCTCCGTCGGCATAACTTCAAGGTTAGTTCCAAAAAAGTAATTCTTCCAATGTTATCCAGTGCTGAATTATGGATTTTAGTGCTGAATTACGTTTGAGAAAGACAATCGCGAACCAAATTATGGCGTAAAGTGAGTTTTGTCTGAATTGCGACCCGTTTTTAGAGCAATTCTTGTAATCATATGGGCAATTTGAGATTTGAATGTTAGTTTGAGGAATTTATGCAGTAATTAGTCTCATTATTTTCTGATCTTTGGTGGGCCTGGAGTTGTAATGGTGAAAGGCAAAATTGGTTAATTTAGGGCTGAAGATGTTTTTTTCTTAAAAAGATGGTTTTTTTACCCAATTCTTTGGGTAGCTATCAAATTTGTTATTTCGGGTATGAATGCTATAAACTGCATTACTTTCCTGTATTTATTGTCTGAACAGAGAGAATACATGAGTGGTAAACTATGGGTGTTTCCTCGAAATTGATGTTGGGAAAGAGAATTCCTTTTCAGAACTTTGGGTTAGTGAAGAAGTGTATCTATGAATTATAGTCGATACTTATAACACATGTATGCTATTTATACATAGTTCAGGTTGTTACACTCAATGCAGTGATGAATGATTACTGAAATTGAAATATATAGATTTTGGTTTGTTGCTGGCATTGCCACTTCCGGCGTAGTAGATCTTCGTATGCTAATGAAATTGGTATGTGCTTTATTAGATAGTAAGAGTATGGCACCTCGGAGAAATAAGAGGAGGAGCGATGTTGCCTCCACGGCTACTTCCAAAAAGGAAGATTCTAGCAAGAAAGCATTGAAAAAAAAGGGGGCGAAAATGGGTGTTAGTGCTGAAGCTACTTCGGATGAGGTAGTTTCTGAGATAAAACCTCTGGAACATGAAAAAGTTAGTGATGCAAAAGAATCTGCTCCGACTCCTGAAGTTAAGAAAAAGAAGCCTTGTACATGGCTTAAGCTTGATAGGCTTAACCCACCAATGGAAAGCAAACCTTCGCCTCAGAGTTCTAAACAAAGCAAAGAAGCAAATCCGTCAACTGCTCCAGTTCAAGACATAAAAGACAATAAGCGGAAGAGGAAAGAGAAGGATGAAGAAAAAGGTAATCGTGATGCCAATTTTAATAATAAGCATAACGATGCACATGTCGGGAGAAGGGAAAAGAGATATCTCAACGATACGAAAGAGGACAAAAAGAGGAGGGAGGGAGAAGATGAAGCTGGGAAAAGTCTTGGTGGATTGATTTTTATGTGCAATGCGAAAACTAAACCAGATTGTTTAAATTACAAGTTAATGGGTGTCCCAGCAAATAAGAAAGAGGTTGTGATGAACATCAAACCCGGTCTTAAACTGTTCCTATATGATTATGATCTGAAGCTGTTATATGGAGTATACGAGGCAGCTTCTGCTGGTGGCATGAAACTCGAACCATCTGCTTTCGGTGGGGGTTTCCCGGCTCAGGTCTAGTTTCTTTTAAAATGATATACACTTGTTTTTCCCTTCCTCAGTTTGAAATACGTTTTCTGGTTATCCCGTGTCATTCTTCAGGTCCGTTTTTCTGTTCACAAGGACTGCCTTCCGCTACCTGAAAATATATTTAAGAAAGGTATTGTAGACAGCTATGATGAAAGAACACGCAAGTTTAAAACGGAGCTAACAGTGAACCAGGTAAGATATCTCCCTTCTCGAACTTCAGTTCTTGGAGATCCCACTAAATTTTCCACCCATCGTCGTTTGAAAAAAGCGGCGAAGCCAGGAACAAGATTTTGTGCTTTTGGGGTTGGGGTGGGATTAATAAAATGAATTTCAAGGTGGACAAAACACACAAAATTGAAGTTTTTATTGATAAATTTCCTTTTATTCATAATAAAAGTGAAGTTTATAGCGGTTGAAGGATTTTTATTTTGGGGCCCCTAGTTTAAACTCAAATTGCTATCTTTTCTGGGTAAGTAAGGCCATTATTATTCTCTGCAGGTGAAACACCTCATAAGTTTGTTCCGTCCTACACCATGGTTGGTTCCCAATACCAAACCCACGGTTCATGAAGTTAATCCACATCATTACACAGGAAATAATTACGGCGTTACCAGCACTGTTCCTCAAGACCCATTCTTTCTTACCGAGCAACAATACAGAAACAACGGTCTTCGACAAGGGGGCCATCTCACCCACCCTTCAGATCCTAATAATCTTGACCGAGAACTAAAGCATCTCTTGAAAGACCCAACCCCCTCAGCCGATTCTTCTCTGCATCAGCAACAAATCAATAAAATAACCGACCCTTTCTTCCTCAGTGAAGAGCAGTACCGCACTTACGGCCTCAGAGGCGGCCCCCAGCAAACCCTAAATACAACATCAGCTTCAGCTCCTAGGATGATGACAGCAACTAATGAAATTGTCAGAGACTCTGGAAATTACGGGAGTTGTCGTTATGACGAAAGCACCACTTCGTTGGTGAATCGGTATTTAGCACTGCCCATGAATACCGCAGCAGCACCCACAGAACTGTACCATCCTCTTACCGGGAGGTCTCCTTATACGAATGATCTGAGCCACGGTATTGAAATGAAACGAAGAACTCCTGATGGTGGAAGAGCTTTCGCATCTTCTTATACTATGGGGGAACAGTCGGACTTCTCTCAAAGGCCGTATTCGCTTAGCGGGGCCCAAGAGTCGCTGGAGTTTAATCAAGGGTTTCGTCTGCAGCGTGGAGATGATTCGACGTCTGCACCGGTGTCGCTGCGTTACTCATTCGCAGGTCCTTCTTTATCACAGCCCAGGTAGTGAATGCCTTGCGTTCTTCGGAGACGAGTAGGATGAAATTTTCAAGTGCTCTACTCTGAAGTGGATCAAATATATCATCATTGTCTTTGTTGTATATTATTTCCCTTTGTTAATTTAAGATTGCAATGCCCTGTACGTGGAATTGGATTTCCCTTTCTTACTGTTCATTAATATTTTAACAATAATATAAATACTAATTTCAAATAATATTAGCTTAACATTTCTGATTTTTCAATTAAAGTTATCTACATAAACAAATGTCATGCTTTGTTTTTTGTTATATTTCTCACAGGGATGTTAATGCTATATAGAGATAAGTAGAATATAATATAACCGAGAATTAATAAACAGTCTCCAATAAGTTTGAAAACATTTTTTAACCCCTCATTTGAAATTTGCCTATTTTAGTTCTCAAATACATAATATATATATTTTTTTCCAGAAACCGGCAACGCGCCGTGGGGTTTTTCACGAGGCTCCCTCCTTATATATTAACCAACAAAACGAAATAGTGATTACATAAGTTCATGATCCAAGGATCTTTTAAGCTCAAAGTACAGAAATGGCCCATAAGCACATGAATATTATAATGAAACCAAAAGCCTCCATTCATCCTCCAAAGCTCATTGCTTTTATTTAGACTCTCCAGTCTTCCAATCATGTATTTACGTTTGGAAGTATTCCAAGATCCTTGAGAGAGATTCTGGCCCCTCTTACCAAACGTGTCAAACGGTGGCATCCTCAGGGCTACGCATTTTGTTTTGTTGGTGTCGGTCATTGTGTACATATTACCGTCAATTCCATATTTACAAACTAGCCATGTGCGCACATGACAACTCCGTTTCCTCCCTTTCAAATTATCTGGCCTAAAAGACCTGCAAATCCCCATGCTTTCCACATTACCATGCGACTTGAAACTGCGTCTTTTGTTTGCGCTAATCAAACATTCTATGCTCCACTCGTAACTGCAAACAAAGCAACAGCACTTATTAATAGCTAAAATCAACATTTTCTCATTAGCCGTAAGCTTACTTAACCACTTTATATCTCTGACTGCAATCATTTAAATCTAAAAGCCGGCAACTCCCATCTATCTACTCTAGCAAGCCCCATCAACCTGTTCTCCATGTTTTGTTCTGGATAACACCAATTATTCTGTGATTCCGCAGCCTTTGTCGCGAGCCAGTCTGCCAAAGTATTACCTTCTCTATAGATATGTGAGATTTTAATCTCCATACTTCTAGCGCTCTTTTTAATCTCAGAGATATGTCTATTAACTTCAACATCACCCGTATATCCCCTTTTCAATATGTTGATCACCACCTTAGCGTCTATCTCCAACCATACTCTCCGGCATCCCAGCCTTTCGGCTCTTCTGATTCCTTCTGCTGCCAGATTTCAGCAACTATATTTGTTGTTTGACCAATGCTATACTAAAAGCCTCCCATATTTTCCCATGATGATCTCTGATAATTCCTCCAATTCCCGCATCCCCCGGATTTCCACGAGAAGCTCCATCCGTGTTAATTTTGACCCATCCCTCTGGTGGCCTTTTCCAATGTACAACCTTCCATTGTTTAGTCATTTTCTTTTCCAAACGGAATCCCAAGCTTCCAGCTATCGCTATATCGCCTCGCCACCAAGACCTCGTTATTCTCCTCGTACCATGCAAACGAAAAACATGAGTAAGAATTTGTCTTACAATACTATAAACAGAGAATGATTTACCTTCATATTTACAATAGTTTCTGTGTTTCCAAATGTACCAAAGAATAAGTATAGGTATTACCATTCTAATGTGTGAATTAGCGCTATACAGTGCCGAGGTCGCCCATAGTTGCAAAGCAATCACCGGCGAGTCTGTATTGCAAGGGGTAATACGAAATATACCTTCGAAATGACTCCAAACCTGTCTAGCTTTGTCACTGTTCAGAAAAAGATGTCCCCTTGCTTCAACCTCTTGGCAGCGCATGCATTTTGACACTAGGGTTATTCCTTTCTTCTGTAAGCGTTCGTCCACCGCAATCCAATCATTTATTAATCTCCAAATGAAAATTAGTATCGTTGGGGTGAGTTTCGTCTCCCAAATCGCTTTGAATATCATCGATTTTTCCCTTTTGCTTCTTATCATTTTCCATGCACTTTTAAAGCTAAAGGAGCCATCATTGCTACCTTTCCAAATCGCTTTGTCCCTCTCTCCATGCCTGATCGGGCACATCTCCACTACTCTAGCCATGTTGCTGCCGATTCTAGCTTCCACCCTCGAAATATCCCAACTCCCATTCCTAACAAAATCACCAACTCTTTCCGGTCCCCCAAGAGTGGGCATAAGGTCACGTATGGTGTTTGCTGAATTCCATTTGTCATCCCATAACGATATATCTCCGTTACCAATAATCCAAGATATGTGTTCCTCCGCATGTTCTCTAACTCTACATAATCTTTTCCACACAGAAAAGCTTCTCCTGTTGCATGCCGCGGTTATCGGATGTCCATTGTTGCAATATTTCCTCTTCATATGAACACTCCAAAGCGAGCTTCCCTCCCGGAATCTCCACCATAATTTCCAACTAAATGCCTCTACTAAGTCTATTAATCTTCTTACTCCAATGCCGCCCTCGTCCACAGGAAAACACAGTTTTTCCCATTTTTCCCATCTCATTCTCTTCATATTAGTACCCCAAAAAAAACCATTCAGTAGCACTTCCAGCCCTCTAAGAACTCCTAATGGAGGGTCAATTATCTGCAATTCGTGCATTGGTATAGCATACAATATTGATTTGATTAACTGTAGCCTCCCTCCGTGTGAAAGAAAGCTAGTTTCCCATCCATTTATTATGTCCCTCACTTTTCTAATCAAATTCTCAAATATGATGGTTTTTCTTCTTCCCTTGAACAACGGCACCCCTAAATATTGCATTGGAAGCTCTCCTCTTTGATATCCCAGGATCTCTTTCACCACTCTATCTCTACCATCTCCACCCTTTCCCACTAGATACGAACTTTTAGTCGTATTAATCTTTTGCCCTGATTTAGCTTCATACTCCTGAATCGCTAATTTGATTTGCTCTAAGCTAGTTCTGCGAGTATTGGTAAACACCATTGTGTCGTCCGCATACGAGAGGTGTGAAACCACCACTTGGCACCCATCATGGAATGCACAATCTTTGTCCCTCTGAAAGACCTTGTTAATACAAGAAGACAAGAAATCAGTAGCTAAAACGAAAAGCGAAGGAGATAACGGATCACCTTGGCGTAGGCCCCGGGTTGATTGAAATATCCCCTCGGAGGCTCCATTTATAAGCACCGAGAACCAACAGTTACTAATGTTTTTCATGATCCACTGTATCCACCTTCTGGGGAAACCTTTTTTTTCTTAACATCTCCATCAGGAAATTCCATTCAAATCTGCCATATGCCTTCTCCATATCCAATTTGAGCACTACATTGTTGTATTTGCCTTTTCTATCCAGTTCATGTATCATCTCTTGGGCTAACAATATATTGTCTGCCATCAATCTTCCCTTGACAAAACCGGATTGATTTTGTGAGATAGCAACCGGCAGGACCTTTGTCAATCTGTTGTTCAAGATTTTCGAGATAATTTTACTCGCCACATTACAAAGACTCACCGGCCTATAATCGTTCCAATTCATAGGGTTATCCTTCTTTAGGACAGGATTATAGACGTCGCCATGTAAGCCCTGGGGATTATCACTCCTTTACTGAACTCTGTGACCATTTCAATCAAATACATAATATATTTTTCTAAAACTCCCGAAACATGTAAAAATACTATAATTCTCTTGACGAATCAAAAAATGTCACTTATATCCCTTTAATCATCTCTATATCTCTTCACCAGTTGTTTTTCGATATCCGACTGCCTCCGACGAGCTCAACTAAGGATCGCTATATATATTAAGTCGTGCGAGCATTCAAATTCTGATAAAAATTGAGTGGAAAACCACAAAAAAGAAAAAATTCATAAAGAGTTACAATGTCTATTTATTGATTTTGTCCAAATATTTCTGCCAAAATGATTGGCCATATATTATATAATCATTTCTAAAAAGAGCCAATAACCTCAAAAATTCTTTGTTATTCGAAATGATTATAAAAAATTCTAACAAAAAACTGTACTTTAAAAATTATCTATTTTTTAAAATAAATTTATCGCCCCCAAATTTCATTTGGTCAACAAAAAAGTGTAAAATCCTCATAATACCCTTGTGTACTATAGCAGATATATAAATACATATATATACCTATAATATATATCCTTATTTAATATCTACAAATACATATTAGTAAATTAACAAATTTATAAAAATAGTATATATATATATATAAATAAACATTATTTGTAACACCCCGTGTTTCCGGGTCGACAGGTAGTTGTGTGATTTAATTCTTATTTGCGCTTTTGCATGATACGTGGACTTATTTGCAAGCA
>JBBMKE010418146.1:0-11109 GCA_037834125.1 Lippia alba | reverse complement strand
AAGCCAGCCTCTGAAGATCATGCAACTTCAGCTCCATATAAGGAAGACTATTCTTGAAAGCCATACCAGGGATTCGCTGCCCGTATCCGTTATCAATATAGTTCACAGATTCTCGATACACATCAAAAAGGTGCTTAGCCATGCTTCCAGCCGACGAACTCGCCCCGTTTCCTCGTTCTCTGTACGACCCATCCAAAGCTAGCAAACATCTGCAATGCATACATGTTAAAGAATGATATTTGGATGTGTATGTAATTATACAAAGATGCAAACAAAATGATATCTATTCTGACCTGGTTGGTTGTGGTATGTAAGACCAAAGACAAATATAATCACAATCAAAAGACTGCATCATTTGCTGTAGATACACAGACCTCTCTCCTTCAGCAAGGAGGAAAATGGACTCCATCCAAAAATCACAGCTTTTTACTGTTAATTTGCTGCCTTCTTCTTCAAATACGATGACGATGATGATGATGATGATGATGATGCAGTATATATATATGTGCCATGTCCATCATCGCATCTTCGTATGTGAAACCATGATATGAATATGGTATCACGATTCACATGTACGTCTATACGGAGTCTCCTCACATGGGAATAAATTAATTGTACACATAAATCATTTGATGGGTACGATTAATTAGTACCTAGTAGTAGGTGTGTTGGATATGGGTATTGAAAAGTAGGGTTGAAGATCAGAAGTGTATGAATATGTAAATGGAAAATCAATTTGTATAAGAAAAGGGAAATTAAAGGAATTATTCAGCAAGAAACCAGAGACATAGAAGGCCAGACTGGAGGTGGGGTGGGGAGAGTAGGGGAAGGGGCGGAATGAACTTGGAAGAGGGTTTTGTGGGGAAGAAAAGTAATGGTCAAAGTCCATTTTTCTAAATTCAGTCAAGCTCGGAAGCTAGTGGCCTGGTCCCTTATAGGGCTAATTTTATTTCTATCATTTTCAGTAACATCTTAGTCCCTTCCATTTTTCATTATTTGCATTCAAGGGGCTACTTAGGTTTTGCATATGTGTGCAATCTACCCCAAATTGATACGAAATTTGCGTCATTTCTTGTAGCAAAAGGTTGAATCCCAACCTTAAGGCCCTCCACACCCCGACCCGACAAAGCAAGTAAAAGGAGGTAAATCAGGTATTCATCGACCGTTAAGGCCTAAGGGGAGTTGTGCCACCTACAAGTCTACAAAGAGTCTACCATCAAAGTCATAAAGCCTGTAGGAATCGAACCTTCCATCTTGTGTCATTTCTCAAACTATTAAATTAGGAGACTACCTTAGTTCATAACTTCATATCATTGGGGAAAATATTGGTCTGAACCCGGTTTGATCAAATCGAATGAATCAATCATATAATTTTCTGATAATCATGAATTGCATTATAATTTGATCTAAATTTAGGGTAATCACAAAGCTAATTTTCTATATATACATATATATATTTTTTCAATTTGTTATAAATATCATTGCTTATTCTTTTTAAAATTTACACAAATCATATGATGCTGATCTAACAGTCAAACTAGCTAGATTTGCATTAAAATTACTCTATTGTAGATTTAGACGAATGAGGAATGATCTATGTACTAATTAGTTTTTTTTTTGTACACACGCACACTAACCGGAGATTCGAACCCGGGACCTCGTTCTTAGGAATTAATCAATTTACCGCTTGGACCAACTCTATTGACATCTATGTACTAATTAGTTCCTTTTTTTTTTCTAGTTCATACTATAAGAGGGAAGATTTGTCTTGGCACATTCTCTATGCTTAGGTGGGAGTTAAAAGAAAGTTCTTCCCTTCTTCTCAGTTTCCCTTCAGGCTTCAACCACCCTCCTAAGTTTGCCTAAATCTATCTACAATATACATTAAGTTTTGGGAAAATATCATTTTTCGTCCTCTAGGAATAGGGTATTTCGTTTTTCGTCCTGAACTTTTGGTTTGTCTTAATTTTGGTCCTGATCGTTTCACAAAAATCTCACATTTCGTCCTATGACTAACTTCCGTTAAATAATGGATGGAAAACGTAACGTGCCACGCACGTGGCCCATGTAGGTTAATTTTTTAGCCCGCATTGAGGTGGATTTGGAGTCAAAACACAGCTGTTATAAAAATGGAGGGAAATTTGAGGGTATAAATTGGGGTTATTACACCTTTCCCCCCCAAAACACAAAATTAGGGTTCATACTCCAATTCTCCATGGCTGCTGTTGGAAATGGAGTTGTTATGTGTTTCTGTAGGAGGATTTCTTCAACCTACTAATCTCAGCTTCATGCTCGTTAATCTTGCGAAGAAGCCCAGGAATTATAACTTTAGATCTTGCACACATGGGAGGATCTTCCCAAACAAAGAACCCACATGCTCCATCATTGTTATTGCAAGTGTAGAACCTTCTTCCTGGGTTTGATGGAGTCCACGATGTGCGTAGAGAAGAAATCCTCCCACAAAAACACATAGCAGCTCCATTTCCAGCAGCACCCATGGAGAATTGGAGTATGAACCCTAATTTTGTGTTTTGGGGGAAAGGGTGTAATAACCCCAATTTATACCCTCAATTTTCCCTCCATTTTTATAACAGCTGCGTTTTGGCTCCAAATCCACATTGGACTAAAAAATTAACCTACACGGGCCACGTGCGTGGCACGTGACGTTTAACGTCCATTATTTAACGGAAGTTAGTCATAGGACGAAATGTGAGATTTTTCTGAAACGATCAGGACCAAAATTGAGACAAACCAAAAGTTCAGACGAAAAGCGAAAAACCCTATTCCTAGAGGACGAAAAATGATATTTTCCCTTAAGTTTTATATTCTATATTTAAATTTAATTATAATGTAATCCACTGTTTTATCCTATATTTAGATTTAACTACAATTGAATCATTGTTGTTAAAAAATTATATATTATGAGTGTAAGTTTTCAATAATAATGAACTATATATATTATAATTAAATCTAAATGTATAATAGTCGGATGTAATTTTCTATACATCAATTCTGAGGTTGTATATGCACATCCCTATTGGAAGGGACAGATATACATTTATTTTTTCTAAGTTTGAATATCAGTAAATTGTCACCTTGATTGTGAATTATTGTAAATGTACGAGAAATGTCTTTGTTTTTATGCTAACTGTTTCACTTTCAATCTTTCATTTCGTCACAAATGAAAATGAATACGTGAGATTACTTGTCGGCCTTATTAGTGCCTAGTGATCGATGTCGAGTCACATAACATTTGCTCATACAATATCTGGAATAGTTTTAAATTAAGCATTAAACTATATATGGTTAATCATTTTACCCCATAAAAAGTTTATATGAATATTTTTTTTTTTTGACATTATTAAGTAAACTTAGTTGACCCATTATTTTCTGGGCAGTCGCTCATAATTTCTTATCAGTTTCAAATATTTTTACTTAACTCTCCAATGAATTTATATTACATAATATAAAATAAAAATTGCATTAAAACGTTTTAGTATTACATTATGTGAAATTTATACGTGCATCCAATTGGAGAGTTAAAGTTTTCAAACCACAAAATTCATAAATTTATATTACATAATAGGATATAAATACTGTATTATAATGTTTTTACATCATATGAAATTTGTACCTCTAACCAATTAGGGAGTTATATCAAAATATAATGGATGATTGGGGATTTATCCCACATTACCTGTTATTTACCTCACCACCTATTTATAATACGGCTGTCATTACATATTAAAGCCCAAAATAATTAAATTTCAAAGAGATTCCTTTATTTATATTGCAAAATATGCATTTAAATATTATTTGGTTGAGCTTGTATATTTTTTCTAAAGGTTTAATTAAATATTCGAGCTTTTACATTTTAATAAATATTCAAGTGTTAGTTTATTTATTTTATTTAAAATTTATTTATTTATAGTTTTCATCGGCATATTAATTGAAGTAACATAGCCCACTTTTTTTTCTTTTTTAATTTTTAAACACACACTCCAAGTGGTCAGAAGAATTTGAAATTGAGTCTATATTATCTTCGAGAAAGAACTCTCGAACCATTTGAGGGCAACCGAATTGGCACATAAACCACTTAAATGTATTAAATACAATTGTAATTTCTTGATAATTTAAGGGAAGTTTTAAAATTAGAGAAGTACAACCTATTATTACATTTTTTTTATAATAATTGATAAAGTTTATGTTACTCCACTTGTTCATGATATGAAGAATTAGGTATGTTATTATATGGAATTATGCATAATATACATACGTACCATGATATAAAAATTTTCTTGAATAGAAAGTAAATATACTATGATATGACGTGACAAAATAATATTTTTATGAATTATAAACAAAATTGGATTAAGTTGAATTACATACATACATATATATATATATATATATATATATATATATACTTGAAACCGATAAGGCCAATAGAAATTAGTTCAAGCGGTTCGATGATTGTTTTTCGAAGGTAATGACTGGAGTCAAATTTCTCTAACCACTTGGGGATGTTTACCCTCCAAAATTATCATAATGTGCGTTAGCTTTATGTCGTTTTTCGAAAATTAATGACACTACTTCTGGCCTAATATTACAACATTTTGAAATGTCAATATAAACTTTAATACATCAAGTAAAAAAGAACCTTCGTAAATAAGAAAAAGATGAGTAATTTGATTTCAATTTTGCGTTCATGATGTATTTATCCCTTTATTATTCAATCAGTTAATCATATAATTAATATACTCAAATCACATACATTTTATAAAATAATCATGGTAACTTCATCTCGTGTAAAAGAAAGTTTCTTTTCAAGTCCATGGAAAACAAAGAAAAAAGTGGCTAATTTGCACGTGAAAGTACCATATTTTTGTCAAAAAAGTGGACTAAATGGCAAAAGTAGTGTGGCATAATTATAACCTATCCTTTTCAATTTGTAACATTCTCAATAGAGTACAAAATAAATATTCTTATTAACCTTTCATCGACTAAAACCAAACATAAAAAACTTGTTAATTAATAAAATTACTTACGTAAAGTTAAGATAAAGTTTGAGGCAATAAGTTAAAGATAAGTCGGAGCAACATTTAATTTTCAAAGATGTACATTTAATAAGTTCTTCAAAATTGTATAAGCTTTCTCTTCTAGACTCTTCTAGAGCCGTCAACGGGTCAGATTAAAATTTAAGTTTAACTAGTTACAAACCCGTGCTAAGGTACATGTCTTTTTTTTTTTAGTTTAATAAAAAAATCAATTAAAATATGTTATTAAGATAATAATTATGATCAAAATTATAATATGTAAATATATCAATTTATAAAAAAAACTACTAAAATTAGAGAGTAAAATTAAAATTATTATAAATTATGTAAAAGAAATTTTCCATATTCAATTAATAGAAAATTTGATGGATCATACTAGATCGTAAGTACCTATCATTTCAAATAAATGTACTAAATATGAAATTAAGAAATCTAATTCATTAAAAATCAAATTCAAACTTTTTATGATATTTTAATTAATTAATAATCTCATAAATAAAGATCATTGATATAAATATTATTAATAAAAAATTTAATATATGTATTACCGTATTTAATCATTCATATTTAACTATTTGTTAGAAATATGTCATCCTTTATAAATAATTTTAAATGAATCTAAACTAAAATCAACAAACAAATTATTAAATAGTATTTTCTTTGATAAATTTTATAAATGCATTTTTTTTTATAAATTGTTATTGTTAATCGAGTTAAATCTTCTTTTCTATCCAATTTCATTGTGAACTGGATTTTATGTTAAATATGGTTATTAAATTTATTTTTTCGAATTCAAATTCGTTAGATTTAATTCGAATTCAGCCGGCAAAAAAACATATTGCTTCCAACAGTTAATTACAACGGTACAATTTAGCTCTTGGAGTGTGGCCCGTTAAGTTACAAAATTTGGTCCCTCACGTTGATTGCCCATTTAGATGACTTTGATCGTTGACTTGATGGAAAAATGTCGAATTTTGTACGTAATTGTGTGATTGCATAATTTGGTCCCTCATGTTAATTTTATTTTTGTAAATGCAAACCCCGTACATTTTTTGAGATTTTATTATTTCCTATTGATTTACACTATATTTAAGGAACATTTCAATACTCAAGTGTTGTCATGACAAACGACACAACACAATAGATACACAATCATACGATTTTCTTTTCTAATTTTACATAAGAAATATCTGCATAATATTTGTGAAATTCTCTATCTAATAATAATAATAATAATAATAATAATAATAATAATAATAATAATAATTTGAGATAATTAAGAAAAAAAAGTTGGCTTATTAATAAATTAATAATGATGGGTTCAAATGATTAAATAATTTTTTTATGATAATAATTCTGACTTATTAATATGTAAATACTTTTTTTTTTGACAACCAGCCACAGCGGCCAGCGAACAAAGCAACTAAGCTAAATCAAAACTAACAGCATCTGTAACAAAGGAAGGAAAGTCAGATGCACCAACGCAGGCATAAGCCGCATTACGAGCCAACGTGTGGGCTACCACATTAGCACCACGACGACAATGAGAGAATCGGACTTCTTCAAAAACTCTGCAAGTATGCTTAATGTCCTCCACAATGTTTCCCACATACGAAAGATCTTCACCATCCGCCTTAAGGGCTGAGATTAAGTCAAGACAATCTCCCTCAATTATAACTTTCTTCCACCTAAAGTCCCGACCAAGACGCGTCGCTGCCAACGCCGCCCTAGTCTCCGCCACCAACGGGTCATCGGTATTGGAAAACCGATTAGTCTCCCACCTAATTACTTGACCTTCGTTCGTCCGCGCCACAGCCCCAACTCCAATCGATTTTATCTCCTTAAAAACCGCACCGTCGAAATTGATTTTAATCCATTCTCCCCTCGGCTTCACCCACCTATGAGCTAGGACATCACCAAAGCCTGCTGCCACCTCATCATCCACGGCTTGCCGCTGTCCCATCTGACTCCAGGCGAAAGAGATAACATCATTCGGGCGCCACTTATCTCCATCATGCAGCTTCCTGTTGCGCACGAACCAAAGAGCCCACATGACTGTTGCAATCTTCTCACAGTCCATTGCCGGCAGTTTCATACTAAGTTCCATTAAACCTTCCCGAAAATCAGCCGCTAAAAGCCGTACCTGCTGCCAAGGGACGTTAGCCAACGCCCACACTTGTCTAGTGAATGGGCACCAAAATAAGGCGTGAGAGAGGTCCTCCTCAACGCAGCCACAATGAACACACCCCAACTCACTCCCACAATGTCGCTTACGCAGATTCATCGCCGTAGGAACAATATCGTGACTACACCTCCACAGAAAATTCTTCACCTTCGGTTGAATCTTGAGCTTCCACAGCAGCGCCCAACTCTTATGTGATAGCGCCATCGCCGACGAGGCTTGTTCCCTTCTCGCAATATCAAGAGCTAGTCTATAGGCGCTTTTCACCGAGAACATTCCCTTCTTACCGAAGGTCCAAATCAATGAATCTTCCCGTCTCACGCTCCCCAAAGGAATTCCCAACACAACTTCCGCATCCCTCTCATGGAAAACATTCCTAACCAATTCCTCATCCCATTCCAATAAATTTGTCTTCATTAAGTCCTAAACCCATTTCGGGCTTATGCTCGCACCTTGTTTGAAATAAGGCCGAACATTCGGGCTCGAGGGCAGCCACCGATCCCTCCAGACATGTACCGATTTCCCGTCTCCTATTCTCCACCTCGTCCCAGCTTCCAAGAGATATCTCGCTGCATATAAGCTCCTCCAAGTAAATGAAGGAGATCTCCCCAATGTCGCATTCCACACATCCGAAATAGGGAAATACCTTGCCTTGAAATCCTACTAAGTAAGCTTTCCGGATTACGAACTACTCTCCATAGCTATTTTGCCAACATTGCAAGATTAAATAATTTGAAGCTCCTAAACCCCATTCCTCTCTCCCCCTTCCAAGTACACAATTTCTTCCACGCGATCCAATGAATTTTATTTTTCTCACCCTTCCCCCACCAGAAATTCGCAATGGTCGAATCAATGTCATGAAGCAAACCATCCAGAAGAAGAAAGCAATTCATGGCATAAGTAGAAATCGCTTGTAAAACAGCCTTAATCAACACCTCCCTGCCTGCTTGAGATAAAAATTTCTCAGAAAAACCTTTAACCCTTTTCTTCACCTTATCCAAAATATCCGAAAACACCACCTTTTTCGACCTCCCCACCATTGAAGGCAGCCCCAGATATAGATCCAATTTTTCAACGCACTTAACCCCCAGGATTGCCGCCAGTTCCATTTGAGACCTCACCTCCACGTTCTTGCTAAACATGATGGAAGACTTTTGGAAATTCATAGTTTGCCCGGAGATCTTACTATACCGCTCCAACACCTTTTTCACACAAATAAGCTCCTCCCTACTCGCACATCCACATATCATACTATCATCCGCAAACAACAAGTGAGACACCGCCAGAGCACCCCTGCATATCTCCACTCCCTTCAATCTACCATTCCTCTCCTCCTCCTGTAACATCAAAGAAAGTACCTATGCGCAAAGCAAAAACAGGTAAGGGGAGAGGGGGTCCCCTTAACGAAGACCCCTCTCCGGGACCAGGTGACCAAATTCATAACCATCAAGAAGGAAAGAAAAGGAAACAGACGAAATACAAGCCATAATACGTGAAATGAAAATGGGCGGGAATCCTAACCTGACCAGAAGTCGTTGGAGGAACCGCCATTCAACCCGATCATATGCTTTGCTCATATCTAGCTTCAGGTTAAAGAAACCTCTCTTTCCTGTATTCTTGCGCTTCAAGTAATGGTTAATTTCAAAAGCTACTAACACATTATCAGTGATTAAGCGAGAAGAAATGAACGCAGATTGATTAGAAGAGATAAGAGAATTCAGCAGAGGTTTTAAACGATTCGCTAGAACTTTAGACGCAATCTTATAGATCACATTGCACAAACTGATAGGCCGGAATTGAGTAATAAGCTCTGGGGATTTGCATTTAGGGATCAAAACAATGTGCGTGAAGTTCAATTTCTTATCAAGAAAACCCTTATTCAAAAATTCCAAAACACATGCAACCACATTACTACCCACCACATTCCAATAGTGTTGAAAAAAGTACGGGGGAAGGCCATCAGGACCAGGGGATTTGAGAGGGTACATACTTTTGAGTGCAGAATTTACCTCACTGGGGGAGAAGGGAAGGAGGAGCCGACGTGCCATAACTTCAGAGATTCGTGAAGTAACACTTTGAAGGCCAATGTCCAACTCAGAATCAGAGCACCCATTAGAAGTGAAAATATTCCCAAAGTAAGTTTCAATGATATTTCTGATCCCTTCTTCACTCTGATGAACCACTCCAGCATCGTCCTTTAGAGAAGAAATGTGATTCGTTCTCTGTCTCTGTTTGGCTTTGGAATGAAAGAATTTAGTATTCCTGTCCCCCTCCTTGAGCCAATGAATTTTGGCCCTCTGTTTCCGCACCACCTCTTCTTGGAGTAAAATTTCCTCAATTTTCTTCTGTAACAATTCCATTTCACTTTTCACATCAGCAGTGATAGTCTGTTCTTTAAGAAACTTCAACCGACTCTCCAAATAATCCAAACCTTTATCCCTGCTCCTTCTAGCGTTACTTTGCCAATTTAACAAACCAACTTTACAGCTCTCCGAAGCCTGTAAGACCGTACTAGCAGCTGTGTTACCCATAGCTCCCACCCATGAGTCTTCCACAATACGATTAAATTCCTCCGACTTTACCCACCAAGCCTCAAACCGAAAAGGACGAGGTTTACGGGCCTTCTTCACACTCTGACTAAAGAAGGTTGTAATGATGGGTATATGATCCGAACAAGATGCCCGTAGATGGGTGACTTTAGCTTCAGGGAAGCACTCCCTCCAACTATCGGACGCGAGAGAACGATCCAGTCTACATCTGATCGTGTCAGGGACCACCGGATTCTTAGTCCAAGTGAAAGGAAAGCCACTAAACCCCAAGTCAGAAAGGCCTGAATCGTTAATGGCACCCGCGAACGCATCCATCAGCCGTTGAGGGCGATTATTACCACCCTCCATCTCATCCAAACTCAGAATTTCATTAAAATCGCCCGTTAACAACCACGGGCCAGCCACCATATTCCTCGACCGACGTAGAAGAGTCCAGGATCGATCTCTGTTCTGCCACTCGGGGTAACCATAGAAACCCGTCAACCTAAACGGCCCCAAATCCCCGAGACCAGAAATAATGACATTGATGTGATGATCCGAGAAACTCTGCAGTACAACATCAACATCTCGCCGCCATAGCATCGCCAAACCTCCACTACGGCCATTGGCATCCACACCTACACCATTCAAATTCAAACTGTTCTTCAAGCGATCAATTTTGTTTTGCTTACATCTAGTCTCCGAAAGAGATATCACCGAGGGGTTGTGGTCTCTGATAAGAGACCGGAGGTTATGAACTCGCCAGGGACCCCCCGGAGCCCTGACAGTTCCAGCTTAGGCAACTCATTGTAATACGTAAATACTAGTAATCCTTATATGCGTGTGCGCAAAAAATATATAGTTAATTGAATTATTCATCTTGATATACATTTAATAATTATATATTAATAAACAAATATTAAATTTTAAATTAAATATGAGAAAGAAAATAAAAGTGAGATGAACAAGAAAGAAACTGAAAGAAAAAAAATCTTCCATTCCTTCTCCGCAGACTGCAATTTCCACTTTTCATAAATATTCCTCTTCTCCGCCAGTTACATTACGACGTCGTAACACCTTGAGTCGGCAACCTTCGATCCTCGCCAAATCAGACTGCGCGTATCCCAAATTCCCAATTACCAGGTACTATCGAGGAAAACCCTAACTGAAATCCGACATCTACACTTGTGTATATTCGCGTGATACATACATATATACGGAAACCCAACCTCATATTGTGCTTCTGTAAACAAGATGGGGGCTGAAGAAGTAGCCGATGGGCTCAAGAAGCTGGAGTATCTCTCCTTAGTCTCGAAGGTATGTTCTGAACTAGAGTCTCATT
>JBBMKE010418135.1:0-11109 GCA_037834125.1 Lippia alba | reverse complement strand
TAAATTATAAATTACGGGGTGTGTGTGTGTCTTGGGGCAGGGGAGGGGGTTGTTCCTTTTCTTAATTTTAATTTTTTATATATTAAAATATAAATATAATTTTTTTAATTTAATTTAATTATAAATATTATATTAACATAAATCAAAATTAAAAATTCATATAGAATAATCTAGTTAACAAATTATTTTTTATATTATTATTCATCCATAAAAATATTATATTTTACATAAATAAATATATTAATGAAGGATAAATTAGTATAATATATTATTTATAATTAAAATAAATAAAAAAATTATATTTTAATTTATATTTATTCCCTTTATATGGGCATTATAAAACAAAAACAAACCCACCCATGACCCACCCCCCACAACACGACAACCCCTTCCCCCCAAAACCCTTCCCCGGGACCCCCGATTTTATAATCTAAATATATATTTATATTATTTATTCTTTATTAATATATTTATTTATTTAAAATATAATATTTATGGATGGATAATAATGTAAAAATATTTTATTAACATAGGTTATTCTTTATGAATTTTTAATATTTTTATAATTTATTTTAATATAATATTTATAACAAAAATAAATTAAAAAAATATATTTATAGTTTAATATAATACTAATATAAAACAAAAGTTAAAATTAAGACAAGGAAGAAGGCCCCCACCCACCCCATAGACACACACACAGTGTTATACTATTTAAATATATAATTTTATTTATTTATTCTTCATTAATATATTTATTTATTTAAAATATAATATTTATGGATAGATAATAATATAAAATAATTCGATTATTCTTTATGAACTTCTAATATCTTTTCTTTATTTTAATACAATATTTATAATTAAAATAAATAAAAAAATTAAATTTATATTTTAATATAATATTTATATAAAAAAATTAAAATTAAGAAAAGGGACACCCCCTCCTCTCTCCCCCCCCTCCTCACAAGACACACACACCCTGTAACTTTATAATTTAAATATATATAATTATATTAATTTATTATTCATTAATATATTTATTTATTTATTTATTTAAGATATAACATTTATGGATACATAATAATACAAAAATAATTTGTTAAATAGGTTATACTATTTGTATTTTTAATATTTTTTGATTTATTTTAATATAATATTTATACTTAAAATATAAATACAAAAAAATTGAATTTGTAAATTAATTTTAAATATTATATTAAAAAAATCAATAGTATTGGTCAAATGAGAGACTAATGGCTTTAACTCCATTTGGGACCAAAAGTGCATTTTTTGGGGTTTGGGATTAACTTTGTCAAAAAATAAACGTTCGGGATTAAAAATTTTTGTTTGGGACAAAAAAAAATTTAGCCTTAAAACTACGGGACCAAGATTACAATTTTTTCTACTATTGTCTAAAAATAATCCAGTTATTAATGATTGGACCAAATTAAGAAATTACACCGAAAAATAATTGAGAGAAAACTTATTAGACTTTCACTTATTTACGAAAATAAACTTAGAAGTTAGAAACTGTAGTTTCCATTTCAGACAAGTAGTATTTGTATTGAATAATCGATTCTGAAATTCAATCCTCAAGAAAATATAATTTGTATATAATTGTTACCTTACTTATACGCTAAAAAAGCTGGCACAAAACAGACTTGACATATGAGAGCCACTTCTTGTCCTAAAGTTTATCCATAATTATTGGCACCATATGATTTTCAAGAACATGATTTTGTCAATCTTCTACAAAATATGGTACGAAATACATAAGATTTTCGTAACTAATGGTTCACACCCTGTAAATATACGTGGCTAGATAAGAATGAATATAAACAGAATAAGATCAAATATTAGTTGAAGTGTTGAACTAATATTTGTTGAGCTCGGTAAAAGCAAACTCTGAAATACAGTTCGTAGTTTCTAGAAAAAGAAACAAAACCGGTACTTATAAAAAAGGAAGAATATGAGAATAGAGGATTTTAAGGGGATAATCATCTGAGAGACTTAAGCCTTAGACGAAGTCGTCAGTTATATAAGCATATTATTAAGAGAGGTAGAGTAGAACTTACTACAGAAAGGAAAAAGACTCTGATTAATTAAGCACTAGTAACCAATTTTAATTTAATAAAAACAAAATGAATCAAAACGTCGAGATCTTGTAGTAAGATTAAAGAATCCGTCAAGAATTGAAATATAACCAAACTCTGTACACACATAAATTTAACATAAATAAAACTTGCCAAAAGTCAATAGGTTGTAGTTAATAGATTATCATGATATCTGTGTGCGTATGTATATGAGACTAATAATCATTACAAACTTCGGTTTCTCAGGTAATATTTATTTCGAGGTTCTCATATTTGCGGCTATAGATGAATTTAGTGTAGTTTATGAACGAAAGTAGAAACACCCAATTGAATAAGTCATTGTCTCGGTAATCTATCGGGAATACGTAATTCAACTGTTTGAAAGTATGCTGCTTGATAGCATATATATATATATATATATATATTTTAATATCTTAATCCGTGGTAACCACTGGAAGAAAAAATTTTAATTTTAATTATTTCCGAATTCGAGCCATAATGAAATATAAATTAAATCTCAATCATAATCTTATCGAAAAAGTAAATAAAATGTCAATGATCAAGCCAAGTCAAATGAAGGACGCTAATTAAAATAACCATTCAATTATATTAAGTAAAATTCAAACAATACGGACACAAGCACACATATTTGTATATATAATTGTAAATATAACTCCATTCCAACATTATAAATAGAACCATATCCATAATCCTGATTTCATACATTCCTCAAGCAAAAATCTTTTCAAAAGCAATGGCGAAAACTATTATCTCCAAATTATCTTCCACAATATGTCTTATGATTGTTGTCATGTTTCTTGTTTCAATGACCTCTCCCGTTGCGGGGCAAAGGACTGCATGCATCGAGAGCTGCCCACAGTACTGTAACATTGACCGATGTTCCACCGTACCTTCTGATCAGTACGGGGCATGCACCAAGAAATGCTACGAGGATACCAAAGCTGCCACATGGTGTCGTAACTACTGCGACACTCTGCCACCCCCCTGAAGACGGGCTCTCACTTTTGGTACCGTAACTTAATTTCATTGCAGTTATGATGCTGTCTATTTCTCTCATCTCGAATTCGATACCATAACTTTCGATTTGTAAGTGATGCATTTTGAGGTTCATGGTGTCAAGTATGAGATGAGTAAGGAATAAATGGTGTTGAGATTGAAATGGAAGTTTAAGTATGGTGCTGGGTGAAATTATATATTTGTTTCTTTAATTTACTTATTATATATGTTGTGGTTTATTGTAGTATAGTTCTTATTGTAATTTTGCTTGTGGCTGTGTCCCAATGTCTCCAATGCTAATTGGATTGAGGCTTCAATAAAAGCACATATACTAATGTGCTACTCGTTGCATATTTGCTCATTATTGTATTCCTAAGTTTTCCACCTCTTATGTAATTGTGTACGATTTTAAATTGGTTCGATAGTCATAAAAAGTTAGAACAGTAATTGCAGTGAGTGTTTATAAAAACTTCTGTGAGTGTTTATAAAAAAAATTAAAAAAAGAATGGTTGAGTGTTCAAGAAGATAATCGATAGATAACTTATCAATCTTTTATTAGTTGGAATTTGATGTTATGGATGAATTTATTATTGGAGGGATACCAAATTCCTTGGTAGGAATCCATAGAATAAAGTCCATAAACTAACAATAAATAAATTGAAAGTAATAAAGATTGGAACTTTGTGGTATGTTATATACCACATGATATATAATGATATTTGTACTTTGTATGCAATTAAGGGTTGTATATTAAGTTATACACTAAGGGTTGCAGATTGGTGAGTACAAATATGAGATTTATTGCTAGATATTTATTTGAGTTTGAAATAGGGCTAGTACCAGACAGTTACAAAGTGTAATTGTGTGACATTAATAGACTGACATCAGGTCAAAAACGTTCTACACGTTTTGTAACCTCATTTTAACATTATGACTATTTTAATTGTAAGGTTTATGGTGTGACATAAACAAGATAATAAAATGTCATTGGATTTAAGGTTCCTACCCTATAAATACAAAGTTCCAGACCACAGAAATGAGAGAGAAATGGAGAGACAAGTATGTAAATTGTGGTGAATTACGAAAAGTTAAAAGTCTAGATAGATTTCTGGCTTGGTGCTGAAAAATACACTCTGATACGAAACACACACGCACTGGTACTTGTGAGTTGAGTCAGAAAATATACTTCCACACACATACCACGTTTTCGGAAGTACTAACCAGACACCACACTCTCTCATAAGAGCCTTTTAAGTAGTCAAAGTGAGATTCTCCTGACATCGTGCGTATCTGTGATTCAGAAATCTTTGGACTGTTTAATCCTGGAAGCAGTTTCGCAGCAACTCAACGCACCGGTAGTGGAGCAAATACTTCTTTAAGGAAAGATGACTTTTGTCGTCGATTCAATCATAACAAAACGATAAGTCTCTCGATTTAACTTCTATAGTATTGTTCTAATTTTCGTATTCATATGAATCTATTTATGGTACATTAGTGGTACTTATCTTTATACTAGTGAAATTAACGTGCGTTGCACGATTATCATTTAATTTATTTAAATAAAAAACTTGGTTATTATATTTATTGAATAATTTAAAATATTAAAAGTATATAATTTGATTAAATAAATATAATAAACAATTTAATGAAGCTAGAGCATTGAGATCAAGACAATCCACCCATGAGATTTTGGTAGCATGTTGTTCTAATTTTGTTGTTAAAGCTCTCCTCTAGCGGGTTTGAACATCACAAGTCATGAAAATATTGATCATTTTACATATCAACAATCTTGTTCCACGTCGGGAGTGCGAACAGACAGCTTCTCGGCGCGTGATCCACATCTTCACATCCTGTACAATGACTTTTACATGACACCTCTTATTATAATAAACCTTTCAAATTATAGGTCTTAAATGGAAAATAAGTCACTTATATTATCAAATTTGAATACAATTAACTAATATATTAATATTAAAAGAATTCTCTTGAACTACTGATGGGTGTTGATGCCACCAATAATAAAATCCCAAGTACCAGATACAAATAAATTGTAAATAGTGGCAAGAGGGGTCGATCCACGAGAATTGGGTGAAATTATTAACTTTCTTTATGCAAAGAAAGCGAAACGAACAATTAAAAGGGGGTTTTGAGAAATATGCTCAAACTAAACACGAAATTAACTAAATAAACAAAATGAAATTAACTAAGTAAACAATCGATTAAAAACTGAGCTGACACTTGGATTAATTCAGTAGACGACAAATAGCCGGAATTTTCCTACACATGCATCAGATTATAATCACTGATAGGGTAATTAATTCTGCGTTAGGCTAGCTATAGTCGCCAAGTCCTCTCTGGCTCCCTAGTTTTTCTTACCGTTTATAACGACTAAAAGAAACTCCTAATAATCGTCCTCTAAATAATCAATAACCTAAGCAGAAACTCTTTTTAAGATTCAATTGGATAATTGCTTTACGTACTAAAGAAATACTAGTCCTAACTGACTAAGTAGAAACTCCTACTTCACCTAATTAGACCGTAATATTCCACAACACAAAATCTATCGAACTTAACAACCTAGTGTTGATTGCTACTTCGTTAATTGTCTGACTAGACTCCACCAAACAAATTAACCAGCTATATATGAATTGCCTATTCTAAGATTCAGGCCCTAAATCAAAGAATTAGACAACACACAATGACGTGAACAAAAATAAAACGGATAACTCGATTAATAAACCCAATAAAAAGTTGTCTCACACCATCCTAAGCATGTTTGGAAAATTCCAACTACTAAAAACTTAGAAACTCATAACGAATTGAACGACAAACAAGAGTAAGAAAACATAGACTAGTTTTGCTTGAATTCTCCTCTCTCATCCAAGTACTGGTGGTGACTTCTTCTCTTTCTCTGCGTGTGAAGTCCCCCTTTCTTTTGAAGTTGTTGCAGCATAAGTAGTGCTTAATTGCTGGACATCCTCCCCCACGTTCTCTTCCATGATCCAACATCTTGATGGCCACTAACTCCAATTAATTGTACCATTACTTCCCCACAAAGTGCTGCCCCCTTTTTCTGTGAATTAGTTCTCCAAAAAATAGATAAAGTTGGGGGTTACAAACTCTTTCAACCGTGACCTACCAATAAGAGATTGGGATTCTAATTAATTCCTTCCCCACATGAAATCCACATTAATTAATGGGCCTCACTCCAAGGTTGTATGCGTGGGTCACAAAAATCCAAGAAACACCAAAATTATTTCTCTATAGGGACTCCAATAAGATTTATGGGCCACCGTTCACATCTACCATAAAAAACTCATCAAAGTTTCCTAATTTTGGCGGGTCGGCATTTTCTTATCAATAAACATAAGATCAATTAATAATTCACAACTAAATCAAATTATGAGACAAGACACAACAATTCAAGCTCAATAAATAGATGAATATGTGACTTGTCACATATACTATTATAATGAAAAGCCTTGTAAATATTATAAAGAAATAATAGAATATGGTGAAAAAGAAATTAGATTATATGAATAAAATAAAAAAACAACTTATAAATTATAAAAAAGAAAAAAATTAGAAATATATTATAAAGAATTAGATTTCATTACTATAAATAGTCTTGAAAACAAAATAAAACTTTATAAAAAATATATAAAAGGAATATATCATTTATTACATATTAATTATTCAAGGACCTATTTGAAAGATTTTATAAAGAACTTAGGGTCCAATTTGAATATTACACATTTCATATAGGGGTGTCGAAAATCAACTCGACCTGAGAACCCAACCAGACCCACCCGTCTAAATATCAAGTTAGGTTGGGGTATTTGGGGTCAGGTTGAAATCAGGTCGGACTCGAAAGTAACACGAACGATGAAAGAGAAAAATAGGTATATATATATATATATAAAAGAGAACTAACTTTTTAATCTCTTCTCCTATCTTGCGCAGTTCCTCTCTCACCACCGTTAAGTTGCGTTTGTTGTTGCTCCACGGTGCAGCCATTCTCACCTCCGTCGCCCAAAGCCGTCGCCATTCGTGCCTCTTCTGCCACCACACAACCACTATCTATTGCTACTCCTCTCATGACGCGGCCATTCTCGCCTCTGCCGCCCTAACGCATGGCCATTCGCGCCTTCCCTCCTGAAGCGGCCATATGTGCTCAATTTTAATTTAGGCGACAACATGATTGATAGCCCACTTTCTTAGGTTTTCTCGTTTTCATCCAATGAAGATAAAAGTTGTTGTTTTATTTATGTTTTGTTATTAATTAGAATTAATATTTGTAGAGTTTTGCCAAAAAAATCTCCAAGTATAATAGTAAATTATATTTAACATATAGCTATTTCAGTAAGTTTCCTGTGTTTTTTCTTCTCTTTTTTACGTGGAACATACAGATTTCTTCTCCACTGCGCTAACATTGTGCTCCAATTCCTGATTTTGAATTCTAACTCGTTTGAACAGGGGAAGAAAAGGGTTGAATTCCCATTGTTGAATTAGAAACTGCAATCATTCGGGTCGGGTTGAATAGAGTTGGGTCAGGTTATCAGGTCAACCCGAACCCACCCAAACTTAATGAAATCAGGTTAGGGTTGGGGGTTACGGGTTGAAGTTTGGGTCGGTTGAACCACTACCTCAATCCGACCCGAACTCAACCGACCCTCTCGAATTGACACCCCTAATTTCATAGGAGATGCTCCTGCAAAAAACCTTGATATAATATATAGTCACTCCTCCAAAGCTGTCTTTGCCACCACCACATCCTGAAGGACACCGCCACCATCGCACACCTTCAAACCGTAGCGATATTTGTTTTCTTCCGACCCACAAACTCGCAATCAACAATAAGCGAAATAACAAAATCATATTTAGGCTATATTTTAGCTTGAATCGAAAGCTTTGCATTGGGAGAATTTTGGTTGGGGAAAACCCTAGCTCGGATCGAACAATTTGAATGAAATTTAAAAAACTAAAAAAATTAAAATAATAAAGTGACTTAACTGCCATGTGTGACACACATGCAAATTCGGTTCAATATTTCGGGATTAAAATTGATAATTTTTAAAAAATATGGGACAAAAAATGAGAGCAATCATATGTTATGAGAGATTTTCAAAAATACCCTCTTTTTCATTTTTGATTAATAAAGTACCCTACTTTTGTGGGGATTAAGATTCTACGGTTAATCGCGGGTCTCAACTGCGATTCCCTATTTTTTTATATTTTTTTTCCAGTCGCGGGTCTCTCTCGCGACTTTCAATTTTTTTAATATTTTATTGGGAGTCGCTGGTAGCATCGACGACTCCCTATTTTTTTATTCATTTTAATAGAACTCGTAAGACACGACTTTATTAATAGTCACGACTTTTTTGGGGTTTTGATTTTGGGTTAGGGTTAGGGTTAGTTTTTTTTTATAATTAAAAAAAAAATTAAATTGCCTGCAACTCTGAATTATTGGTTGAACATTTATGGTTGTCACTTTGCATTATTACGTCTGAGTGCAATTTTGAAATTTGTTTTTTTTTTTGGGGGGGGGGGGGGGAGTGAATTGCATTATTGTAGCAAAGGTCTGAGTGCAATTTTGAATTATTTGGGGAGGGGGGGAGGGGCGGGGGTGAATTGCATTATTGTAGCAAAATTATTGTAGCAGAATTATTGCAGCACAATTGGTTGTATAAATGTGGCTCCGGAGGTTCTCAAACCTTGCCTTCAACACTTCACAAACTCAAGTTTTTTCTGAGTTTTTCTTCAACCCACAGATTTTAGCATCTCATCTATAATGGAGTCAATTCAGTTAATTCTTTTCTATGGGGAAAATTATACCGTGTCCAACCATCGTGTTTCTTACAATCTACCCCCCACAACGACAACCATGATTTCTCGATCGCTCTCTTTTGAAGATTTATTGCATCATGTTTATGATGTAATTGGCTTGAATCAAAACCATCACACCATCCAATTGTTCTCGCCATTCAACATTTCTGTTAACCCAATACTCGAAACAGTCATTGAAATAAATGATGATCAAATATTGTGGTTTTACACCAATCCGGTGGCCCAACTAGAATCCTTTAAGGTTTTTGTTGTTGTTGAAACTATTCCCACACAACAATCTAGTGATGTGCATTGGAGCGAAGACATGCGAAATTACATGAATCTGCTAAGCCATGATATGCCTTCCGTCACCAATGGCTTCGCATCATTTGGTATCAATGATCCAAACCCTTCAGTCCAACAAACCCACTATGGTGAGGCTTATGCGGAACAAGATGTTGTTGAGGTGCAGGAAGAAAATCCACATACTTCCCAAGCAGTGGACGCTGAGCTGTCGGATTTGGAAATAGATGATGTGTTGACTGCCAATGCGAACGACGCCGAGGAGGTTGCCGCCACTGAGCATTTGTTGTCGCAACAGCACACTGGAGGCATGAATCCACAACTATACGAACCTTATCCTTTTTACTCCACTTCTATGTCTGATATGCACGCCGATTCGATGGACTTGCCATCATGTAAGTGGAATCAATTTTACAATCTGATATGCGTTTCGTAAATGTTATGTTGTCGTGTCATATTTAAAGTCACTCATTCATGCATTCAATTATTAATAATCAAACCCTAATGTTTTTGAAAGTTAGGAAAATACAATAAACTGAATTATATCAAACTAAATCGCTAATGATGCCCTAAATGACCCCAGTACCACATCCCCTTGCCCGTCGTACTCTTTCAGTCCTGCGAATTGCAGGTCTCTCATCTGCTTCTTCAGTATCTGGTAAAGAGAATGAGACTGGGCTACTGCGAAGTGGAGGTCGGTATTGCACATTAGGTGCGTCAAACGAAATCACGTGAGGACCACCACTAACACTGTCTGAAGTCGGAAAAAATGGAGTATACGGCGTGTATTGAGTCTGTGTAGAGGTACCCTCACCATCAAACCTCGGCTGTACGAAAGAATTATAAGCTGATTGAGGGTTGATGTCCCATTGCCCAAGTGGATCGGGAGTTGGATGATTTCGCTGGCCGGAATTGCGTTGGGCTTGTTCAGGACTCCGGCCTCGCCGCGTACCCCGGGAACCCCTCCGACTTCTAATCTGCGGAGTTACTACTTCCGGAGTGGCATGTCCTCTGTCTACGTCTTGTAACGAGCGGACTATTTCTCTATGACTCTCGACAAACGTCTGGAATCGACTCGTATCAGAATAATCAGTAATGGTCAAGAAGTCATCCATCATGTATTACAGACCAATCGTCTGAAATAATAGAAAACAACAAATACTCAAACATAAATATATTTAACATCAACAGTTACCAAATAAAAATGAGACATACCATCGCATTCCATGCCGCATGATCAGGGGGTCTATATCCACCCTCATGTGTTCTTGGAGAAGGTGAGATGAATCTGCGCGTTTTTCTCTTGTACCAATCATAGTACCCTTCAACGACATTGCCCATCGAGGTTACTGGAGCCCCATTAATTGGGTTCTCATGCATATGTAACCACCTTTCAACGTAAAGAGCATGCTCACTCATCCAATTTTTGTTGGGGTGTCCCTTTCGACTTAACCCATGCAATGTTACTCGTACCTCTCGTGGAGGCTGCGGGTGCGGAGGAATAACTTGCACGATCCCAAACTGTCTCGTGACTCGCTCGAGATGCAACTCCTCAACAATACTATAGTGAATTAGTGGACACGGGCATCGCCATAATTCTCGAGCACAGTACATGGGCAAACTTTGTATCTCTGCCCAACTTATATCGTACGGCATCCACTCAAACTGACAAACATATGAATAAAACATTAACCCTAATTACACAAACACAATGCAATTATTTCAAATTCCTAAAAAATATAAAACGAATTACCTCAAGCGGGGTTAAGTTATCAAATATAGCCCTGTATATCCTAACACTGTTTCTGGTGGTACGCGTCCACGAAAAATATGTTGTCCATCTACAAATTCATTATATGATAATTAT
>JBBMKE010418124.1:0-11109 GCA_037834125.1 Lippia alba | reverse complement strand
GAAAATTTAAGCACATGATGGACGAGTTTCAATACCAAAAAAGGAATATATTATGTTTTGGCATTACCACACCAAAATATAAATTATTCATCTCTTTTTGTAGTGATTTAATCGAAAATAGATTTGGACTAATATTACAATTGGAAAAGTGTGTGCGAACTTTCACAGCAAGTTATTTAAAGAAAAAAAAATTACACCCGATTACTCTCCATTTAGAACTAATTATAATGTAATTAATCTAAATGGAAAATTAGTTATATTTTAGTTCTTAACTTTTGAGAACCGTTTGTGATTTTTGATATCCACGAAAATTTCGCTATGTCATTTTGAAAATACTTTCAATTTTTTAAAATTAATTTATAATTTCACGGGTGTGTTGTTAAATTCATAATTTATAAAAATTATTTTGCATTTATATTTATAAATTTTTAGGGATGACTGTGCTATCATTTTTGTTACATATTTAATATAACATGACTCATGCAAAACATCTGGATTATAAGCATATTTTTATAAATTTTATTAGGAATTTCGTACCAATTAAAATCTATAGAAACTAAAATCTAATCTTCTAATTTACGTGAACTGCATTATAATTAAGTATAAATATAGGATAATCGGGTGCAAATTTATATATACTTCGTTTCTTTTCACTATTTTGGTAGAGTTTAGAACTAACTACAAAAACATACTTCCAAAGTATTTTTGCAAGAAAACGAAAATTATTTAATTTAATAAAATCGTTTCCCTTCAAATACTCGTGGATTCCATTAATCCAGTTATTTAAAATTCGAATGTTACTTTTATTTTCCAGAATCAGATCTCAGAAGTAAAGAATTCCATGCTCAAAACGTTGGACTCTGGATAGTGGAAATCCATTTCGCATGTTTGACTTGGCGCCACATAAATTAAGTTATTCTATTGCCTTAGCCAAACAAATGGGACTACTCTGAATAAGGTTTACACTGGTCAAATTATTACTTAAGTCCCTCATTTTACATTATTCAGGCCGTTTTTACTTGATAATATACAAATTTATATTTTTGACGAGTGTAACCATTTTTAGGACAATATTGACTCGTTCAATCATATGTTAAAAATTAAAAAGAAAAAAAGGGGTAAAAGAATTATACACCACATGTTACTAATAATATTGTTACATATACACGAACTTCTTTGGCACAAATGTAGTCCGAAAGACCGAAACTAAAGCTTAGGTACATATTCAACGAATCACCGGGTGGACCTTCAACGAATCATGGAAAATACCCCTTGGTGTTTCGATAAATATCCAATCATATTGAGTACTATCTCGGATGGCGAAGATCCCATGACGAAGGAATTGAATGTTTGTGATTACTACGTCCACATTAAAGGTATTCCACATAATCGCAAAACTGAGGAGCTGGGGCATATTATTGGAAATTCGATTGGGGAATTTCGCAGCTTCCATCCTGACCCCAGGCTGACTTCACTCAGGCTTCGCATTGGAATGAATATGATGGAACCCTTAGTCCATTCGCTACCCCCGTTCTTCCCAACGGGTGAAGAGTTGAAAATTTCAATTGGATACGAGAGATTATCCAACTTCTGCTATCTTTGCGGGAAATGCGATCATGTGGATAAATATTGTGGTCCCCTTTATGAAGACGACTTCTTGGATCCCTCACCTAATTTCCCATATGGACCTTGGCTTCATGCTTCTCGGACTGGACAAACTGTTGAAGATATCTCTAAACCTGACAATGTTGGAGCTTATTCCCACAAACCTGTGCCTTCCAACCGTGTCAACTCAGTCTACACCCCTACACCCACCTTCTCTAATAGCACCTCTGCCCGATACCACAATCCTCAACCCTCCTTCCCACGAGCAAATAACACCACTACTTAACACCTCTCGGTCACCATCACCCCCTGCTTCCCAACCTCAAACAATTCTTATCCAATTCTCCAATTACACTTCAGCTATTACAATCTCCACTTCAAGCTCTCCCAACTCAAATTCTGTCCATACCAAAGAATCCACAAACCCCACGTTCCTGCAACCCGCGAATTCTACCGTTTCCCTTCTCCAGAAAACACAAAACCATCAAAGACCCCCTCCAGAAAGTCCCAGCCCCACTTGACGTCGAGTCAAACTTCATCACACCAATCAAGAGAATATCCCTGAAAAACCCTTAACTCCAGTAACTTTATTTCAGCGTTCCTTTCAATCCATATTCCCTCCCCAACATGATAATCCCCTCTCTTTCCAACTCCACGATATCCCTCTCACTCTTGCTATCTCAGATAACATCCCGACCATTCCTAGCCACTCTAAAACAAAATTCCAGAAATTCACAAGTAAATCCAAAACTCAGAATCCCAATCATTCCCTCATTATTTCTACTCCGGGCTCTAATTCTGCTGACTTGACTCATTCTGGAACGGATATTGTCTTGTCAGATGTTACTAATACAACGGCGGCGACTGCCCAGCAGTCCCGCCAAACACAATGAGTTGCCTCAGCTGGAACTGCCAGGGCTCGGGGGGTCCCTAGCGAGTTCATAATCTTCGTTCTCTCATCAGAGAACATAACCCCTCGTTGGTATTTATTTCTGAAACAAAATACAAGCAGCGATCTTTTGACAAGTTGAAGTTTCGTTTAAACTGGCATGAAGTGTGTATTGATTCTGTTGGTAAGAGAGGTATTCTTGGAGTTTTGTGGAGGAGAGATGTCTCGGTGTCAGTTTTGAGTTCGTCCAGCAGTCATATTGATGTGGTTGTGGAAGATGTGGGTGAAAAAAGTAGATGGAGGTTTACCGGTTTCTATGGTAATCTGGACCGACAATTGAGGGCACATTCTTGGAACCTTCTGCGGTCATTGGCAAGCCAAAGCTCTCTTCCTTGGCTAGTCAGTGGTGATTTTAATGAGATACTCTTTAATGAGGAGAAAGAAGATGGTAATGATCGACCAAGGTGGCAGTTGGAGGCTTTCAGTGAGGCGTTTCGTAATTGTGGCCTTTTTGATCTAGGTTATGAAGGATACCCATTCACTTGGATCAAGAATAGAAATGCGCCGGATACTTTGAGGAGACGCCTAGATAGATCAGTCGCTAATGATGCTTGGAGAGCGTTGTGGTTCGATGCGAAAGTGGTTCACCTTTCGGCATCTTGCTCGGACCATAGCCCTATCCTTACGGTGCTTAAACCTGCAAAAAGGGGACGTCGTAGACGCAATATTCCTTTTCGTTTTGAGGCGGTGTGGGTGAGAAGAGATGAATGTAAAAGTATTATTGAGGATAATTGGATGGATAACCCTACTAGTTTGGCAATAGGCTCGGTCTTGGAGAACATTGAAAATTGCCGTTTTGCGTTGATGATGTGGAACCGGTTGGAAACCGGGGCTGTGAAAGAAGAAATTGAAACAATTGAAAAGCGGTTAATTACCATCCGTAGGAGTGTCATTACTCCGAGATTGAAATAAGAAGAGGCTTACCTCCGTAGGCGATTGGGTTCAATTTTATATGAGGAGATTTTCTGGAAACAATGTGTAAAAGCCCAGTGGTTACAGGAAGGAGATAGAAATACTAAATTCTTCCACTCGAAAGTAAAACAGAGAGAGCGTACGAATCATATTGAGGCTCTTAAAGATGAGGCAAGTAGAAGATGCAATACGGAAGCTGGTATTAAGGAGATTATTGAAAGATATTTTGGCAACTTATTCACTTCTGGTACTTCAAATCCGGATGATCTCGAGGCTGCCCTTAGCCTTGTTCCGAATAGAGTGACCGAGACTCTGAAGAGACGGTTGGTGGTCCCTTTCACGGAGTCAGAGGTTGTCCTTGCCCTTAAAGGTATACACTCTCTCAAGTCATCCGGCCCTGATGGCCTCCCCCTTATTTTTTCCAACACTATTGGCATTTCCTTGGTCGTAATATTATTGATTGTGTTTTGGAGTTTCTTAATGATGGTATTTTTGATCGAAAGTTAAATTCTACCCACATTGTCCTTATTCCTAAATGTAAGAACCCAGGATTAATTACCCAATTTCGCCCTATCAGCTTGTGTAACACAGTGTATATGATAGCCTCCAAAGTTTTGGCCAATAGAATTAAACCTCTGCTTGATACAATTATCTCCCCTACCCAATCCGTTTTTATTTTAACCGCCTTATCACGAGTAACGTCCTTGTTGCTTTTGAGATTAATCATTTTATTAAGCTGAAAAATTCTGGAAATGAGGGTTTTTTCAATGTGAAACTTGATATGATCGTGTTGAATGGCGGTTCTTCGAGCAGGTAATGGTCTGGTTAGGTTTCCCTTCTCTTTTCATTAGTCGAATCATGTCTTGCATAACTACTGTTTCCTATTCGTTTTTGCTTGAGGTTGATGAGTTTGGTTCTTTAAAGCCGGGGAGAGGTCTTCGCCAAGGCGACCCCTCTCTCCTTATTTGTTTCTATTATGTGCAAAAGTCCTTTCCCTTTTGTTACAGGAGGAAGAGAGAAGTGAGAGACTTAAAGGGATTAAAATCTATAGGAATGATCCGAGTGTATCGCATCTGCTTTTTGCAGATGACACTATGAATTGTGGGGTGGCTTCTCATGAGACGTTGGAGGGAGTGAGGGATGTTCTGGCGCAGTATCAAGTTGTTTCGGGTCAGGTGACGAATGGGGATAAATTCTCTATGATTTTCAGTAGAAACGTCCCGGCTCACACCCAGGTGGAGTTAGCATAAGTGTTAGGGGTTAGGAATGTGGAGAAATTAGATCTTTATCTCGGGTTGCCTTCTGTGGTAGGTCGATGTAAGAGAGATGTTTTTAACAATATTTTGGGGAAGGTTAAAAAACGTATTCAAGGTTTCTCTGAGAAGTTTCTATCTAAGGCGGGAAAGAAAATTCTCATTAAAGTGGTGTTGCAGGCGATACCAACTTATACGATGAGCTGTTTTCTTTTACCTGAAGGGCTCGTGCATGATATTGAATCAACTATAGCACATTTTTGGTAGAGTAGTGGAACTAAAAACTCGATGCATTGGGTTTCGTGGAAGAAACTTTGTTGTGGTAAAGGAAGCGGCAGTTTCGGATTTAGAAGTTTCAAACATTTCAATTTGGCCATGTTAGGCAAACAACTTTGGAGATTTATCCGTTATCCCTGATAGTTTGGTTAGTCGATTGTTCCGGGCACGATACTTCTCCAATTCGATGGTTTGGGATGCCCCTCTTGGTCAGGGTCCTTCTTATGTTTGGCAGAGCCTCTATGAGGCGCGGTTCCTCATTGGAGCTGGAACGCATTGGTGAGTTGGTTCGGGACGGGACATTTGGGTGTGGCGGGATCGCTGGATTCTGGGAGTGAGTGGTTTTTGGCCGAGTTTAAGAGCTGATGTAGCGATCAAATCGGAAAAAATGACCGAGCTTTTGATGCCGGGAGTCTTACACTGGAATGAGAATTTGGTCCGTGATAATTTCAGTGAGACTGATGCAGCTGCAATTCTCCAGATCCCTCTTGGTTTATGGCCGAGACAGGATATGATCATTTGGGACTGTACCGCGAATGGAGTTTACTCGGTTAAGAGCGTTTTTCGGCTGGCGCAGGATATCGCGAGCCGGGACACAGCTACGTCTTCAGTTAATGAGGATCATTTGGTGTGGAAATCAATTTGGAATGTGCTTACGCAGTCGCGATACTTCTTGTGGAGGCTTGCGCGGGGAATTCTCCAAGTTGGTGAGGAACTTATTCGTCGTCGTCTTACTCTGGATTGATGCTGCTGTCATTGGGGGGAGGCGCAAGAATCTCTGGCTCATGCTTTGTTTCATTGCCCTTTTGCGAGACAAGTGTAGGCGCTTTCGCATCTCCCCTCCCGGGCGTACGTTGGCCCTCAAGGTGATTTGCGGAATTTCCTTTGTGATGTATTGACTGTTCTTGACTCGGAAGAAAGTAGCCGCTTTGCCACCATTTTATGGGCACTTTGGGGAAGCAGAAATAGGAAACGAATGGAAGGTATTGAGGATCAGTCGCATGAAGTGATTGAGTTTGCATTACAATCCATTCCATTGGGAAACACGATTGATGGGGAGGTAAGTTCTTTGATGTCTGATGATGGAAAATCAAGATAGTCTAAACCTCCTCCAGGGTGGGTTAAAGTCAATTTTGACGGGGCGGTTTTTTCGAATCAGAATGAAATTGGGATTGGTATTGTTGCTAGGGATGACAGTGGACAGTGTATTGGTTGGGAGACCAATCGGTTCAAGAACATGAATGATCCGGGAACGGCGGAAGCCTTGGCGGCTCTTTCGGCTGCTAAATTGGCTAGAGACTTTGGGTGGCATAAGGTGATTATTGAAGGAGATTGTTTGAACGTCATCAACCTTCTTGGTCTTAAAGATGGCAGTCTTTCTTATTTGGGCAACATAGTTGAGGATGTGCTCCAAATCTGCTCTTCGTTCGTGGATGTTCACTTTTCTTTTGTTCGTCGTGATGCTAATAAAGTAGTTCACACATTAGCTAGGCACGTGACTTCGGCCTGCGTTCGTGCTTTAGATTCCTATTTATGTTTCGTCGTTTCTTGTTGAGGACTTGAGTTAGTTGACCGGTTTGATCACCCCTTAAATTAAAAAAAAAAGGTACATATTCAACTATCAGACATAATACGGATTAATAATACAAATACAATATAAATTTGATAAATAATAAATTAATTATTAGATGAAAGGTTTTCAATACAATAGATTAATATTTTTAAAAAATATCCGTTTTTTCCGTGACAACCATGTATCAGTAAAAATTGGGATGCATACATGTTGCTCAAACAATATACATACATATATAGTCAACTAAAATAGTTTAATTTATTATGATATGATTAAGCATAATATATAATCATGTTATACTGCACGGCAGGATTTGTACGTACGTAGAACTGAATTCGGCTCCAAATACAATAGAATTAAGGCCACAACTATTTCACAAATTCTATAATTGAGAATCATTTGGGTAAGGTTTTTTTTTCTTCCTAATTTTGGTGTCTTTTTTTCGATATATTGTACTTTTGGTGTAACTTTTTGGTGTAGTGCAATTTTGGAGTTTTCCGCTTTTTGTAAAAGCGGAATCACTGTACAAATAGTGATTCCGCATTTGGGAAAAATGGAATCACTGTAGCGAATAGTGATTTCGTTATGAGTCTGTTCATTGCAATCATAATATTTTTTTATTCAACCCGCTTTGAAATCACTATTTGCTACAGTGATTCCGCTTTTGCCAAATGCGGAATCACTATTTGTATAGTAATTCCGCTTTTACAAAAAGCGAAAAATCCCAAAATTGCACTACACCAAAAATAAAATATACAACAAAAAAGACACCAATTTTAGAAATTCACCGGTGGGTAAAGGATAAATTAAATAACTCAAGGTGCAATCAAGTACAGAGGACATGATGTGCCGTACAAACTCAAGCTCTTCTAACTACATCTACCACCCTGATCTATGCTGTATTTGCAAAAAGACCATCAATTATGTTAACCAGTTTTTTGTTTTAGTCATAATAAATAACAAATACAACATCCCTAGTTTCATAAGTTGCAACATAATTCCTAACCTTCATACTGAATGTGTAAAATTTTCAAAATACTTATTTCAACTAATGTAATTTCCGAAAGGGCTACTTTTTTGGGGTGCATTTTGAAGTCTTTACACATTTATAATAAATATCACAGACTATAGTTTCGATTTTCAAAGAAGAGAGATTAAATTACACTTCAGTTAATTTCAGAATTAGTATATATAATCAATTCTCTACATTTCGACAGGGAATTTGATTAAGAATGATCGTGTTGGGTTGAACTACTAATGTAATCGTTGAATTGACATCATTGATCATTTAAATATTTATTTAATAGAAAAACACTCAATCCAAGACCAAACAATCACGATTGACATACATATCATCGAACCACATGGTGCCAAGTGTCAAAACCATGTCATGCCATCTAAGAGAAGTTTTATATTTCATCTGAATTCTGAAGTATAGAATTCGAATAAGTATTATTTATTAGAAGATGCAAGTATTATAAAAGTGCAATTATTGTGATCCTGAAGAAATAAGAAAATTGTTTGGCGGCATCTTCTTCACCAGAAGCACCTCAAATTATGGGGCCTGTCCTGTCCAAGCGGCGGAAGATGTGTGGATAAACACATGCAGATGATTAACCATTAATTCAACTAACCTCTTTAACTCTCTCGTCCGGCCTACCTGCAAATAAGCTCAACTATAATGTGTTAATCCACGAACGACCGATTGGATTAAATGAAATAGAATTGAATTGGTTTAAATAAGATTTCGAATTTAAATCTTGTTAATATAAAATGTTATTTCGACTCTAAACCTTGGCTCAAATGTGTTGATACGACATACAAATACAACATAAAATGTATATGATCATACATTTTAAAAGAAAATAATATAAAAAGTATCTAATATGATTTTTCAGCAATATAATAAAATAATATTTTTAAAATATCGATATATTAAAGATAGTGGATAGTATTCCATGCTAATGTGGCTCGAAGACTTCTATTCACTAAGTTGCTGTTACAAAGATTTTACTACATGGAGGAATTGAATTTAATTCGAACAAGTTAGTATTAATCATGCATCTTTGTTTCTCGTTTTGGCTTTGGTTGATATATATATAAGGTGGAGGCTTCGGTAATAACTCCCCGTTCCTTTCCAAAAAAAAAAAGTTAGTATTAATCAAGAAATTGAATAGAGAAAAGACGATAGTTATTTTGACGGAATGGAAATATAATATTTTTTAAATTTAAAATAAGCAATAATACCGAAATTAATACTAAGTTGAATGAATGAGATTGAAGAATTTTTCTAATTCAATTTAGATATTAAGATACAATATGTGAATATATTTTTAACCTTGAATTGGAGAATCTGATTTAATTTACTCGTGGATTCTTGCATAAAATGTTTGATAGTGGAGAGTTCTTCATTTGGTTGGGTCATCATATAAAGATAAAAAGTGTTTGGTATGTCTAATAAGTGACTAATAACACGATCCATATGCAAAATTTAATCTTGGCACATTAATAACGGTAAAAATTTCTATGGTGCATGAATATTGAATACAGTGATATGAATACAATATAATATGTATATAACAATATTGATATTTTTTAAAATTTTTCATGTTAGGAGTATCAAATATGATATTCAACATGATACAGCAAAATAAAATAATATTTTTGAACTAAAATTTCTTAGCTTTTTTCTTTCTTTCTTTTTTTTTTTGTGAAATGAAAATTCATCTGATTAGACCATATAAGATTCAGAAAATTTTAACCTTGAATACCAAACTTTATAGTATAAAACCTTTTGATTTATAAAATCATATACTGTACGTAGGTCGGTGATTAAAATTTCCGTCGTCGAATTTACAACTGTACTATATATTATAAAAACTAAAACTTACAGTAAAATTAACTATATATTGCCAAATATTTATGCGAGACAATGAAATTATCAGGAACCCCTATTCACTGTATTATTAATTTAGGCCATTTACTTTATAATATGCATAATGTTAGATGATTCCTGATGTGAAATTATTTGTGGGGCATATGTATTATTTCATCAATTAAAGCATATTTAGGTTGATCAACTGGTTGAAAAAAATAATACATCTCCATTGGAAAAGGTCATTGGCTTGTCTAATCAAAGTAATTATAAACTACTAAATTGAAAGAAAATTGAAATGGACTAACCAACCTAATAATTTTTACCTCTTAGCTATAAGTAACTTTTGAATCTTCTATACATAGCGGATAATTCTACTCTAAGCCGGGTTTGGCCTAGCCACAATCCATCAATACGTGTGATATACTTATTATTTAATTTATAATTTTTTTCATAATCACACGTGAAATATAAAATATTCGTTTTTCTATTATATTAGCTCTACCATATCAAAATAATTCATAATCATATTAGGAATTACTATATATCGAGCTAAATCCTAACCCGACAAGATAAATAGAAATTAGTACAATTTAGCTAATTTTATTATAATTTTGGGATAAATCAAATTGAATGTAGATATTTTTATTATTCCATTTTCTAAATCATCTGGATTGTTGATTTTTCCCCCCGAAAGATGTTTGAAATTTATAAATGCTAATAAAAGAATTATACAAATTAATAGCTAGCTAGGGATTATAACTACAATTTGAATAGATGAAACTCATGAATGTTATGGCTTCTTTCTTGTTGCATATCCACTCCTTTTTCTTACAAAAAATTTTACTCCAATTATGTATGAAATTTAAACCTGTACGAGGGTTTCAGAAATCCTACTCAGACTTTTTCTTTTTTTTTTTTTTTGACAAAGAAGCCCTACTCAGATTGTTGTTTTTTTGACAAAGAAACCCTACTCAGACTGAGCGGTCTGATTGTCGAAACTTTACAGATGACCGTAAAATATTTTATATATCAATAATATGTATATACTGTATTGAACTATCATCTCATCTAAAATTGATATAAAGAAAATCATTATTACTTATTTCAATTATATAATCAATTGGAAAATTTTCAAAAATGGTATACCAACTAGACCCTCTTTGCGTTTTTGGGACTCAAGCTTTTCCGGTTACAAATATGTCCCACATCTCCAAAAATCTTGCAAAATCATGCACATTTTCGCCGGAGTTGGGAAAACCGGCCGGAAAGCTGACATGGCATCCTACGTGGCACGTATGTTGAGAACGTGGCAAAACCAGTAAGTACACAGCAGAAACCACTTGACACATGTATTTTAACATGAATTAAAAAATCAAAAATATATTTCCATGTATGAAATGCATTTTGGAGGGAAAGTTTCCCTCTCAATCCAATCACATCGGCTGAGTCAATTAAAGAAGATATGTTGCCTCTAATTTTATTTACAAATCTGGTGGGAACAAATTGATTTCATATCCTTAGAACCCTAGCTTTATCCCCTCTTTAGAATTTCATGGCTTCCTCTAGCACCAATACCCAAGACTGTTACCAAGCTCATGGAAGAGTTTCATGCTATTGTGGGGAGGAAGCTGCAATGCGGACTGCTTGGAAAGGAGAACACCCC
>JBBMKE010418115.1:0-11110 GCA_037834125.1 Lippia alba | reverse complement strand
GTTCCGAGGAACGACAACTAGCGGTATCTTGAAGTATTAGGGTGTTGACTCTAAGGTTCATAATCCTAATCATACCAAGTTCCAAATCAATTAGTTTTATCTTTTACACCTTCACACTTCTATTGTGTCAATTGCCCTAATTTAATAACTCTTGTTCTTGTCACGTTACCATCCCCGTTTATTGGCAAGGTGTTCAATCTTTATCCTCCGCTGCATTGTTTTCACTCACTCTACTTAAATATTACCTAACCGTTCGCCGTAGTATTTCTTGGGTTGAGGACCTATCCTTTACTTGGGAAGTGCTGCGGTACGGGGGTTGTAGTACTAGGGGAGGTGCTACAGGATCAATCTCCAGCCCCTAGAGACGTGCTCAAGACTGACAACCATAATGTTATTTTCCTCTGGTAGGTCGAAATAATCACTGATGTGTACGAGAATGCGCACTCGGTTAGGCAGGTCGAGAGCTATATAGCCCGTGCGAAGTCATGCACTGTAAAAAATAGTTCCTGAAAGCCGACATTGTATAGTACGCTTTATATATTTCTTCATAAAATAACAAATAATTTTTGAATGATATGCAAATTTATTTTGATATAAAACAAACACTTCTTTATATACTCTTATATGTTTACAACTATTTCTGCATTTATTAGAACTCTCCTAATCTATCTAACTATTAGGACTTTATCATTCAAGTTAATGACACATGAAACAAGCCCTAACTTAAATTGGATTAGAAAATGATGAGTCCAACGAACAATGGAAGTGTCAACTAGACTCGATTGAGACTTGCGTGTGGGATTGCGTCCTTGTGAAGGAATCATCACCCGGCTTCACGGGGTGTAAATTGCATAGTTGATTCGTACACAATACACATGGGTGCTTATTTTGTGAATGAGTACACTAAAGTGTCCCACTGAAATTGATTCCTAAATAGAAAAGGCAGTAACCACTTCTAGAAGTGGAAACTGCAAGATAAGGAAACCTCACAGGTCAATTATGTGATTCATTAATACTTAGACATGAAATTCCATGGTTGTCTTATGTGATCAATCTAAGTAAACTTATATATGAGTATGAATGGGTATTGCCCGAGACACTCAAATTATGACCTGTGTTGGGATTACAAAATTGGCACATGGAGGCTTGTGAGAATCAATAAGGGACTCACACTTGCATAAGTAAAGAGGACCTCTTATTGCATAGGTTGTTTATAGTCTATCTCGGAGTCCTTGGCTAAGGCAATCAAGATCGATAAAGGTGTTTCATTGATCGAGATCATATGGTTATTAAACGAGCATAGCTTTAAATTTAGAGTTAATTATACAATCCCCCCCCCCCCCAAAAAAATCCTTTGGGCCTTAGGGCGGATTGCCCGCTATCCTTTGATTTTGGGCGATTTGCCACCTAGCCTTTGAAAAATACCACATTTAACCCCTTTTAACAAACTTTAACAAAGCAAATCTGTACAAATCTGATTTCACATGTGTTGATATTATATATCAAATTGAAGCTCTCGGTGCAGGGAACATAACAATGGTAAAGAAATTAAAATCCGACAACCGAGGAAGTATAAATCATTGGTCAAAGACGACGCACAACGAATGATGCTTTTGACTGCTTATAAAGTCGAGCAGGGTATGGGTTTTGTTCTCCTTTGTGAGACGAACATGATGACGGCGGTCTTGAAGTTTGGGTCGCCGTGGCAGAAGAGAAATCAACGGTCAAATTGTGTTCAAATTGGTTAAGTGTGATATTTTTCAAAGGTTATGGGGCAAATCACCTAAAATCAAAGGATAGTGATAATCCGCCCTAATACCCAAAGGACGGGGGAGGAGATTGTATAATTAACCCTTAAATTTAAGATTATTTGGATTCTATTTTTCTTATACCCTAAATCTTTATTTAGGGATTGAATGGTTGAAGGACAGTATTTCGTAGAATGTCATTGGCTGAAGGGTTTTTCGATTTAATTGATCATTTATCTAGGGGGCAAGGGGTGACACACTTGCTGCTAGACTATGGTCATGTGGTTAATGGACTAATTAACAAATAAGATTACTAATTACTTTGGGTCACTACTAATCAAAAAATGAACCCAAATGGTCATATATGAATGTCGAGTCACTAGGGTTTCAGTAGGACGTTAATCTGATTAACAAAAAATGGTCAAGGGGTTGACCAAGTAGATCCCACATGCACGTGTGGAATGTATGAGATGTGTGGCATGCATGAGATGTGTTAGTGTGATGATTTAGTTAAGTTTTTTAATTAGATTTTGAGCTTTAATTAATTAAAAAATGTTTATTTGGTGCGGTTCGAAATAATAAACCAATAAATAATTAATTAAAAATTAAGTTTTATCGATAATTATTTATTTTAATTAGATTAAAATAAATAGATTTTTTAAAACACACCCAAATACACCCAATGGGACTCGAACCAGTGACATATCAATTCAAAGGTATAGATGTTTACCATTAGGTTATTTGTTTATCCCATATTAAAATAAATAGATGAGTCCTAAGTGGGGTTAGGATAAGATTTCTTGATAAGATCTAATTAAGATGAGATATGAATTAACTTGAAGGATAAGTTAACTAGTTACATAGAAATCAAGACACCTAAACCCTAAGATTATGAATCCTTAACCCTGATTAGATTAGGGGTTCGAACCCCACAACTATAAATAAGAGTTCAGGCTTCTTATAGAGTTTACACCAATGTTCTTGAAGCGTTATTATTTTCAAGAAAATAAAGTAAAGCTTTTACACTCAAATTACCCTAACCAAAACAAGAAACACAAAACGAACATTCTTCCTTAGGCGTCCTTTACTTTTGACAAAGATAATATCAGATGCCAGGTTTTGTCAAGTTAGTGTAGCTAAGAAAACTATCCAAAAAATAACATTTGATAGTGTAGCTAAGAAAACTATCAAAAAACATTCTGTAATTTCTTATCATGTTTTTTTCCCATAGAAATGGGTGTTTTTCTCACTTGTGCTTTTACTTTTGTGATATTGATAATGTTAATTTAAACAAAAATTACTAGTTTGACCTTATAAGATAATGCTTTTAGCTCCTTTCAGTTTGCTCAAAAATAAGTGTAAGACATTACCAAACCATTTTCTGATCGCTATGAAGGCTCCTGATAATGTCCAAACGATCCCCCTCGATGATCACTTTTCGCCAACCGAAGTCCCTCGTGAGTAGGGGTGTGTAGAGTTCGGTAATACCGACCGAACCGACCGAAATCGAAAATTCGGTACAAACCGAAAACTAAATTGATAATTCAGTTCGGTATTCGGTATAAAAATTTTTAAAATTTCAATTTCGGTTCGGTATCAGTAATTAGGTGCGTTATACCGAACCGACCGAAATACCGAAATATTTTTTAATATATTTTTAGATATTATTATAATTTTTTATATACATATATAATATATTATATATTGATTCCTAAATTTTATTATGGTACATATATATATATATGTGTATATATATATATATATATATATATCTTACAATTAGGTGCACAATTATTTTTTTTTAACTTTTTAACTCTTCAAAAATGTGTTGAAACTTTTAATTCTCAAGTCCCAATTTTTGTTCTATTAGTCATAATATGAAAATTGAGAGTTTGAGACTTGAAAGCTTAAAGTGCCAAATTTGAGAGTTTCGAGTGTTTCTGTGATATGGATTTTTTTTAATTTTATTTTTTATTTCGGTAATTCGGTTTGATACCGAACTATACCGAAATAATTTCGGTAAAAACCGAACCGAACCGATAATTTTAGTTCGGTATTCAGTATGCCATTTCAGAATACCGAAATTTCGGTATACCAAAATTTTGGTTCGGTCGTTTCGGTATGTACCGAATGAACACCCCTACTTGCGAGTCGGATAGCCGAGAGCGCAGCATAAGCTTTTGCAACAGCCGGGTCTGAATAATGCTTCTGTCAGTCTGTCTCCCAACCGACACAGCCTCCAGCTTCATCCTTAGCAATCACACCAATACCAATCTCATTCGACTCTTTGAACACCACTCCGTCGAAGTTTACTTTGACCCAACCTCCATTGTGCGCATTTTCAACAACATCATCACTACAACAAACCATAGTACTATAATGGCCAGCAAACTCAAGGACCTAGTGAGGTTGTGTCTTGATTCCCTTTGCCTAGAAACTTATTACGATGACTCCACAAAGCCTAAAGAACGTGGACTAATTCCTTCTTTCCTCATTGCAAAGATTTTCCAAAGCCACCATCAAACGATTCTAAAAATCTGCTTCAACTAGGTGAGTAACCCGCCAAGGTATGTTCAAAATGGCCCAAACCTGTCACAGCTAAACAGGGTGTGAGAAGAATCCTCCTTCAATGAGCCACACATATTGCAACTCATCTCTGAACCACAATGGCGGTGCACCAAATTCACACATGTAGGCAAGATGTTGAATGTCAAGATGTCAAATCCTCTTCCAAATTCCATTATTCTCATCGAAAGATGACGACGCCTGATCTCAGTTAGCCAGGTCTCTCGCCAAGAAGTATGCGCTTCTTATAGTAAATTTTCCATTCGCATAGAAATGCTAGATAAGCGAGTCTTCACACTGATTAGCACCCAACGGGATGTTGAGAATGGCTTGGGCATCGCGTTCATTAAACACATTCTTGATAAGCTCCTCATTCTATTTCAACAGCCCCGACACCAATAAGTCTTCAACCCATTCCGAAAAAATTGAAGCTGCTCGTTTAAACTTTGGTCTAAAGTTAGGTCCCACGGGGATCCATCTATCCCTCCAAACATGAACTCTAGTCGCGTCACCAATGCACCATCTAGAACTTGCAGCAATAAGGAATCTTGCCTCATGAAGACTTGGGAAGAAGATCTTCCTAACGGTGCATCCCAGACATCTGAATTTGGAAAGTATTTTGTAACATCCCGATTTTTCGGCCGTGTAGGTACGCCCTCACGAGAGAGCTAAGTGCGCATTTAAATTAATTATTCATGAAATTAAGTGTTAATTATATTAATATGCAATAATTATTTAAGTATTTGTAATTATTTGTTAAGTGTCTCTTATGAATATTTGAACGTATTTGCTCGTTTAACTTCGTTTTCGATCGGTATGCCCTTGTTTTCGATTCTAATCTTCGTGACAACTTGCCTTGCATGAATTACATGATTTATGAATGCGTTTGATTGCTTTTTTTGTGTTTTAGATTTCGTTTAATATGGTTTACGAACCATTTTCTTTGTTTGGGATATAAGGGCCTAACTAGCTTTAGCGCACCTTGTGTTCCAGAAGGCGTAACTCGAGCTCGGGAATTCGAATTCAAATTCCGGAAGAGGTGTTGGACTCAAAACGAAGAAAGGAAGCTAGAGAACCCAACTTTGTAATTTTCTAATCTCGTTTGATCTCTCATATTTTGCCCGAAGCGAGCCTCACTCACGTCTCGACCCTCTTTCACTAATTTAGCTATATCTCCATCAATATTTGACCAATTCAACCCATTCTTGGGCCCACACTCTCATAACTTAAATCCATTTTCAACCCTCAGCCCCTAATTTCGTTCCAATCCAAGAAAGAAAGGAAAAAGTGCTCCTCATCAGCTGCAAACCGAGAGAGAGGAAGAGGGAAAGAGAACACTTCTCCAACTTCAAGTTTTGAGCTCAAATCACCACCATTTCTTCTCAAATTTGAAAGGTAAGTTCATAAACTTGTCCTCCATCATCTTAGATTTATTTTAAGTGCTTGATTTCTGAATTTCATGGACATTTTCTTGAGATATGCTCATACATGTGAATAGTAAGTGTTAGAGCTGTTAATGATTTACACCAGAGAGGGGGTAACGGCCGTTACCCCCCTTGGCTGCCCGATTTTGTGTTTTTCTTCATTTGTTCGTTCGTTTCGCTTGTCTCCTTTGCCGAGCTTGTTTGTTGTGTATTGTATGCTTGTCTCCCTATATGATATGATGTGCTAGGGCTTCCTAATACTTGAATTTGTTGAGATATATGTTAGAATAATGTGTTAGGAACTTTGTGTTAAGTTTATGTACTCTTTTGACGTGAAAAATGTATTATATGATCGAATGTGCGTTACATGCTCTGATATGTGTATAATTGGCTTTGTGGTTTGTTTTAATGCCTTGAATAATGAATTCCTTTCCCTTGAGTGGTATGTATATGTTCTTAGCTTAATGAAATATGTGTTATATGATTCGTTATGAGTTTATTGTGTAAGTTTGGTGCTCTTAAATGACTTATATGCATCATATATACTATAACGTGTTTGTATGCTTTTGTATCTTGTATGTTTGCCTCGTATGGTATTCTCTTGATTCCTTGGTTATATGTATGCATTCATAATGTGAAATATTATGTGTTACATTCGATATATGTGGACTTTGGATTCGTTTAACGTGAAATATATGATTTGTAGTTTGATATGACTTATGATGCATTCATTTGACCTAGGTGCATTTTGTTGCATTCTTTATGCATTGAATTGCATTTGTGTGCATATGCTGAGCGTCTAAGTGGTTCATTTTGAGTCTAAGTTTGTCTCTTGTCCTCTGTTTTGTTCAGTGGTTCGTCCCGTGGAAAGGAGAGGGTCTCTTAGGTGTCTTTTGGTTCGTTTGCTCGTGTTGGACTACAAGGTGATGTTTTGTTTCTTTTAGTTTTACAAGGTGATGTTTTGTTTTAAGCCCGCATGTGGCCTATATATATATGTACTTAGATACGTGTGTTGGATATGTATTTTGTGGGAATTGGCCTTTTTGTCAAGATACGTTTCGAAAACCCTTTCATGTATACTTAAAGCTATTTCGTCTGTTTTTTTGAAAATAGTTGGTGTACGTAAGCGTGTGTGGGATTTGCAAAATGGTGAGAGATTTGTGAAACTACGCTTTGTGTGTTTTGTGTGGGGCCCAAGAGATTTGTATGAAAGGAGTCTCGGGACGGCAGCGGGCCGTTGGGTACTCCCGAGTACGGTCTCTGCTTTGTGTAAAGGATCAACCCAAAACCCACTGGGAGGTAGGTAGGGGACTGAGTCCTTGGGAAGTAAGTGTCGCGAAACTCACTACCCAGATGGTTTGTGTGGATGGTTAGGGTCGGCCGACCCTTCCATCAAACGAAGAAGAGGAAGGTATATTTGTGTGCTTCTGTTTTAGTGTGAGTTTTGTGTGGTGCTTTGCAAATGTAGAAAATGGGAGTTTGAGGCTCGTGCTCGCCGAGTCGTGTATTTGTGGGTTTGCACTTGATTTGTGAAACGGGCGTGGATTCCTAATTACTAAAATTTTGTGGGTTTGCACTTGATTTGTGAAACGGGCGTTGATTCCTACTTACTAAATTTTGGTGGATTTTGGCCTTCTGCCTAACTCTTTTCTATATATAGTATCACGGGATTTAAAATGTTTTGGATTGCAAAATCCATGCCCTGGTTCATGAATCTGTATAATTTTGATATGCTCTGCTCTTATATATATGTACGTTTGTGTGGGTTAGCCCCCTCACCAGTAATTAGGACTGACCCCTCCTCGTTGTTTCTTTTTCCCCTTTTTGTTTCTTTGAGTTTGCAGGTGCAGGTTTCGGTTTGGCTTTGGCTAGGTGGCGGTTTTTATTTTGAGTCGTCTGAGTCTTGTAGGTGGAGTCTTTTGCATATTACTTTGTATTTTAATTTGTAACTTCAGCATTTTGAATAAGATTAAGATTTGAAGTTTGAGCATGTATGTAAAATTTATGCTTGCCCTTGCCGGCTCGTATTCGTGATTTAAAAGAGGCCTGTGGCGCCCAAATTTGCATGTGAGCATGTATTTAATTTATGTCAGCCCGTGGCCATTGAACGTGTGTTTGTTGATCCTGATGCTTCCGCACTATGTTTGTTTTGTTGCGCACTCTGTACAGGGTCTAGACCGCTAGCCTAGGAGAGATTTTTGTTTGTCAGCCGTTCGTCGTGGCTTGGTGCGTGTACGGAGACCCTATTTCGTTACACGTGTTGGGCTACAGAGCGGGGGATATGTAGTGCCTTGCGCTCCGAGGTGTTACATATTTAGCCTTAAGCAATCAGCTAATGAGAGAATTTGGTTGTTGAAGGATACGCCACAACTGTTTCGCAAGCATCACCAGATTAAAAGCCTTAAAAGATCTGAATCCCAATCCACCACCTGCTTTGCTCCCACACATCTTATCCTACGCCACCCAATGAATCTTACGTTGTTCCCTATTGCCCCACCAAAACAGAGAAATGATGGAGTCAATCTCTAGAAAAATATTATCCAGTATCAAGAAGCAGTTTGACGAGTGGGATGGAATTGCCTGTAATACCAATTTAATTAAAACCTCTTTTTCTGCCTTGGATAAAAATTTCTCCGAGTAGCCCCTGACTCGGGCTTTTATTCGGCAAATAACCCCTGCATAGACCTTCCGACCAAAAGGGCAACCCCAAGTAAAGATCAAGTTTCTCCACCCTTCTAACACCAAGGATCTGCGCTATATCATCCTGTTTATCCATTGGGAAATTACCACTGAAAACCATGAAGGATTTTTGCAAGTTGATCATGTGACATCCCGACTTTCGGCTCTACGGGTACGCTCTAGCGAGAGTGTTATTTACGCATTTAAATTATTTAATTACATAATTATATGCTTATTATATGTTTAATTGTAATTATTTGATCCTTAATTGCCCTATTTGATTGTTTTACTTCTTTGCGCTTGTATGTAACCTCCGTGTGCTCGTTTTGAGTTATGGCTTTTGTGGTATTTGGCTATGCATGAACCTTATGTGTTAAGTATGTGATTATGTGTTCGTTGAATGTTTTAGAGTTCGTTTGTTGCGTGTTTTATCTGTCCAAAGTCGACGGGGCTTTTAAGGGATCTAAAGGAGCTAATCAATTTAGCGCACCTTGGGTTCCTAAAGGCGTAACTTGAGCTCGGGAATTCGTATTCGAATTTCTTAAGTGGCTTTAGACTCATGACAAAGAATGCAAGCTAGAGAATACAGCCTCACACCTTTTTGACTCAGTTTGATCCTCCAAATTTTGCCCGAAACACGACCCTTGTGACAGCTTTGGCGACACCTGCCCGTTTTATTCATATCCGGCCCATTTCTTACTCCAATCGACCCATATTTGAGTCCACTTAACCCTCACTTAACCCATTTCACTCCCATTCTTGCCCTTTTTTTGTTCAGACAAGAAAAGAAAGAAAAAGAAGGCAGAACCGAGAGAGAGAGGAGAAAGGAAAGAAGAGAAAAGGCCAAACTTCTCAAGTCCGATTTCTTGCTCGTTCGACCTCCATTTCATGTGTAATTCGAAAGTAGGCTCATTTTTGGATCCTCCATCTTACTAGATTTCTTTAAAGTGTGGATTTGTTGATTGAGATTGAGTTTTGAGCATGTATTGGCCAAGGTGATGAATAGTGTGCATATATGCCTCCTTTGATGATTTCTTGCCTTTCTTTGAATGATATCTTGTATTGAAGCTAGATATAAGTTCCTTAGACATCCCTCTTTGTGAATATATGCATGAATTTTGTGGTTTGTGGATGTGGAAGAAACCACCATTGTTGTACTTTGAAGAAATTGAAGAACATGAATGTGTGAGTGCATCTCTTGCATTCTCTTCACTTTAGCTTTGGTTTTGGCATGATTTAGGGCATAAATCTTTGGTTCTTTGCTGCATAAACTTTGTATGATGTGTGTGCTTGGGTGTGGAAGGGATTTTTGGGGTTTTTGGGGCTGTTCCAGGGCTGGAAGTGTGTTTTTCCGCGGCTGCTGTGCGCTGTCTCGGCCGCTACTGTTTTCAGGTTATGGCCGCGACCCCATTTTGGCCCAATTTTGACTTGCTAAAATGGAGGTCGTGGCAGCTACCTTTTATGCCTGTTTTCAGTCACGGGCGCGACCCCTTTGTGCCTGGTTTCGAGTTGTGTTGCTTTTGGTGCTTGTTTCGTTTCGTTTGTATTTTTCGTGATTTTCTTTCTTCTTTTATGCTTCTTATGAATTGTATACTTGATGAATTATGTGTTGCATGATTTGTTATGAATTTATTACATGAATTCAATGATTTTATATGAACTTGATTTCCTACATGCTTCATATGTGCGAGTTGTGATCGAATTCGCAATATGCTTCCTTAGGTGCTTGAATGACTATGTACTTGGTATGCATGCTTTGTATATGTATTCCTTGATCCTTGAATGATATATATGTGTTGTGTACTTTATGAAATATGTGTTATATGCTTTGTTATTGTAGCACCCCAAACGAAATGCACCACATCCCCCGCACTAAGACCCGACACGTGTACGAAATGGAAAGTCCGCACATGCACCAAGTCAAAGCGAACGGGTGAAAAAAAAAAAACAAACCTAGGCTAGGCGGTACGTAGACCCCGTACAATGAATTATGCCAAAACCAAAAATGCAGAAGCGATACAAAAAAGAAAACGGGATAACCAAAAAAACAAACAAGTTCCAAGCATAGCAATACGATAAATCATACAATCGCACGCTCGCATCCAATGGCCACGGACCGGCAAGAATTAAACATACGATCACATGCAGATTTGGGCTCCTCAGGCCTCTTCTAAACATACAGACAATTCCTGACAAGGGCAAATTAAATATAAAAGGTGTCGACAAGGCCAATAATTGAACATAATTTACATAATTGCAGAAAGAACGAATACAACGTATGAAATGCGTAAACAGAATACAAAAGACATAACTAACTCAGACAGAACTAAGGACTCAACTCGGAACCGCCTAGCACGAATCAAAACCTGCACCTGAAACTGAAGGGGGGAAATGAGATGGATCAGTCCAAACAACTTGACTGAGTGAGGGGGCTTAACTGACCGACATTATACATAATAGGGAGCAGAGCACGTATCAAAACCAACATTATGAACCGAGATTAGGGTTTTGCACACCAAAACTAATTTTAAAACAAAACTTAATTCATACGTAATATGTACTTATTCAAAAACTTATCTTAACTTAATGAGAAACGTATCTTAAACTTAGCGGAAAACAGACTTAACGTAAAGGAAACTCCTATCCCATTTCATAATCAACGTAACGTAACGTAACAGAACATATACCCGGCGA
>JBBMKE010418095.1:0-11112 GCA_037834125.1 Lippia alba | reverse complement strand
ATTAATCATCAAACCCTACCAAATTCTTAAAATTTCACAAACCCCCAACCATCTCACCTTATCTTGAGGATGAAGAATAAAAGAGATGGAGAAATGGAAGTCTTGCACTTGGATTCTTGGGGAAATATGGTTGAATCTTAGTTTCTTGATTTGTCTTGGATGATTGATCAAAGAAGGAAGAGATGAAGAAGAGGGAATTGCTTGTTCTTGGATGAAGGAAGAAGAATGGAGAAATTTGGTGCAAGTGTGTATGTATATACCGATATGTATTTGGGGAAAAAAGGAAAAATTGCTCAAAGGTCCTCCCACAATTTAAAATAATTCAAACAAACACCCAAGTTTTCAAGTTATGCACTAAACACTTAATATACTATACAAATTAGTCTACATAATTCAATTAGTTTCAATTGAGATCACATAGGCATAATTCTCAAAGATACGAACAATTAAGCACTTATTCACGTTTGGTAAATTTAAATACACAACTTACAAGAATTCAAATTAAATAAATCCTAAACCTTAAAACTCACACACGTGGCGTGCGTACCTGTACGATCGAGAAATCGGGGTGTCACATTGCCTTTCTGTCAAATGTTGAAGACCCTTCTCCTCGCTCTACGACTTAAAATCTACAAAATTACAGGTATTAGTAAACATAGTTCAATTAATAGATAAGTATTTTAATTTAGGGCAATAATTTAATAGTACTGCATTAGATCTTCTATTGTTGTTGTCTAAACCAAAAAGGCCAACCTGTGAAGCAAATGGAAAACAAATTCACTAAGTTATGCATATTCTATAGAATATTGGCAGTTTACATGAATTTGCATATTAATTCACATTCATACCGTGTAAAATCTTGAATTTGGGTGAAGATTTTTCTTGCAAGTCTTTACGTTGTGACCCAACTCAAAACATTTGCTGCACGTATGAGTTAGTTCGGTCCTTGTGCTTGTAACACCTTCGTTTGCACTCTTTCTTCTTGTCTTTTTTGGCCGTCCCATTTTCGGTTTATACTCCGGACCCTTCAGTGGTTGTCTCCCAGTTCTTATGAAGAGTTTTCTTCCTGAAACAGCACGGACTACATGTTTGTAAACTTCCTTGTAGGCTGCCTTTTTGTAACAATCATCAATATAGTCCTCCCTGTTCTCCCTTCTATCATTTATACATGCACAAGCATGACAGAAGGGAATCCATTTAACTGGAAAGATCCACATGTACAAGGACGGTCCTCATGATTGACCACAAACTGATCACCATTGATCCCAACCTCAAACTCACCATTGATTCCAACACCTATATTTTTGTTCAGTTTTTTCAATACATTTGGACAAACATCACCGTTATAACTATCCATTCCCAATTTTTTAGTCCCCATTCTATTCATGATCCTAATCCTAATCCACTCAAACATACTGACCATAGCTTTCTCTCTAGCTGGTAAAACCATATTATTCCAAGATTCACATATATTATTTACCAACACATCTGATTTACATGTCAATTTGAAGAAAGCTCTTGACAAACAATCGGGATGATAGCAATCAGCCAGTCATATGCAGTTACCTGACCTTCATCTAAGCTTGGATCAACTTCCTTCATCTTTTTCATAATTTCCCTCCACTCATCTTTGTTTGCAACTGATGTAGCTTTCCAGAACAGGCTCTTTAACTCCTGTGATTTCCAACGTTTGCTGAAATTCTGATACATGTGTCTTAAGCAAAACCTGCCATGAAGATATTCAATCACGTGTGTGTAAACCTTAATTTCATTACATATATAATAACTAATATAAGATAAACAGTGCCAAGGTTTTCCAAAATCACATATTTTTCCACAGGGTTATATATGATCACATATATTAAGACAGGGTTTTATATGATCACACATATTAACACAGTTAATCATTTAAGACATAACATTGATACTGTAACAGTTAATCAAAGTCAAACAGTCATACCTGTGTAACATTTACTATATAAGGAGTAAAACACTAAATGATTAACACTGAATGTAAAACATTAAATTACCTGTGCTCACAATCAGGTGCTAGCTGAGCTACTACATCCAATAGGCCCTTCTGCCTGTCACTTATAAAAGTCCACTTTCCACCGTGTGGCCTCCTAAATCAGTTAACAATGTCTCCAAGAACCACTTCTAAGTGTGACTGTTTTCACTTCTCACATATGCAATGGCAATTCGAATCAAATTGTCATTGCCATCCTTCCCAACAGCAGACAACAACTGACCTCCATGGATTGTCTTAATGAAGCATCCATCTAGGCCAATCAATGGCCTACATCCATCAATAAATGATTGCTTCATCGCAGCTAAGCTGAAGTACATCTCGTCAAATTTGGGAGGGTCTGAATCTTCTACTTGCAATACAAATACATTGCTGCCAGGATTCCTTTGCCTTACTGTTTCACAGTAATCCCATAAGAGCCCAAACTCCAGCTCAAATTCTCCCCTAATCTTGTTCAGGCATCACCTTTTGCCTTTTGTTCTTGATTTTGTTCTGCTTGTGTCTCTCTTCTATTCCTCCTAGCAAATTTCTTCTTCTTCCTCATTTCTTTTAGTTTTTTTTGTCCTTTCCCAACTTGCTTCTATCTCTGCTTTCAAATGTGTCATCATCTTCTGACCCTTCAACTCCACTATACCAATCACAGTCATCTCCTTGTTCTATTTCCAAGTGTTCAGCTGCACTTGCATAGTCTGTTTCATCTGACTCACACCAGTCATCACCATCACTATGGGCTGGCGAATCTTCAGAATCACCTGGCACAGTACATAACCAGAATTAAAACAAATGCATATTACATGTTCATACATATTACACATTGAAATTTCAGAGATGTTCTTGCAAGTTATAAATTTCAATTTACAGATGCATATTAGTTGTTCCAGGTTTGATATTACATGTTCAAGCAAGTTACAGATCTAGATTTACATATGCATATTGGTTGTTCCAGGTTTCATATTCCCTGGTCATGCAAGCTATAGATTTAAATTGACAGATGCATATTAGTTGTTCAAGTATTCTTACTCCAGGTTCATACTTCATAACAGTAAACAAGATCCATATGTTGACATACCTGTTGTGTTACCCATTGGCAGCTTCCTCTTCCTCTGATATTTCTTTGTCTGTCTGAATTCTTCAGCCATTTCTGGGCAAGGACCCATGTCATCAGCCAAGTAATCCTCTTTGTCATGCTAATTTTCTTCCTCTACTTCAATATCAGCTTCATGTCCACCATCTGAAGCCACATCAATGTCTTCATCCTCAATAGCATCCCCCACCTCAAGCCCTGTATGTTCTTCAAGAACAATATTAACTTAATTAAATCATACAAACTCTGAAATCATCTAAACTAATCATATCTAGTCTAAACATCCTGTCAAATTTATTGTATATATACCTTAAGGGTTTGCCTCTCCATATCCACATTCCAAGTTTGCATCAGTTTCATCAACATGAATGTCCTCAACATCAGCAATATTGTTATCATTTTGATTCACATTATCGTTTCCAAGTGGGGTTATTTCATCATCAGCAACTTCTGTGTTACAGGTATCTACATGTACAACATGCACTAGGAATTTAAATTTGAAAGATAAGTAATTTATAAATAAGTTAGGGAAAATAGATGTATAAATACCTGTATAATTTGCCTCTTCATGTCCAGTTCCCAACTGTGCATCAATATCACCCTCATCAATGTCCTTAGCAATGGAAACAGTTTGATCTTCCTGATTCACATGATCATCTCCAGTAACAGGTAATTCATCCTCAGCCCTCTCATTGTTATAGATTTCTACAAGTAGAACATCAACATTATATTGAAATGATCAAATTAGCAAAGTCATCATTTTATATATAATTTAGGGAAAACAATTATATACATACTTGCAGCAGTTGTCTCTTCATGATCTAATTCAAGTTCACAATCTTCCAAATGATCTTTCACCTCAGGTGTAGTTTGAGTTTCCTGAGGTCTTGAAGTAGAAGGATCTGATGGCTGTGTTTGCTCATGAACAGGTATTCCATCTTCTTGTGTGATACCTTTTTCAGGGTTTCTCATGTTGCATATCATCCTCATGCTCACTCTCTTCTGTCTCATGCTCACTTTTCTATCTCAACAGCAATATTGGTTGCCCTTGGTCTGCAGCAAGTGCCATCATTGTGATATCGGTTCCAACGGTATCAAGAGCACATAATGGCATAGGCCCTTTCACAACATATATAAAGACTTCATTTTGTTCTTCGTGCTGTAATTGCATGTGGATATAAGACCATTTACCATCAAGAATCCTCAAGCCATTATTCAGATTGTACCCCGGCTCTAAGTATTAAAAATCAACATGTATCCCCGTGCCCCCACACATCGTGTAAAAATCCTAAAGCTTCCTCTGACAGAAAAAATCCAAGCTAGTAGGCCTACTCCTAAATCGTCTCCCACCAGTATATCTCCGGTCATGATTAGGTATCTCCAAAAAATATCCATCAATCCACAACACTATAGTGTGCAAGTCAACCATTCTGTGATAAAAGAAAGTACAAATTTCAACCATTTTGTGAGAAATCAGCCCTAATTTCACAATCACTTTAGAAATGCAAAATCAAGTTCAAAATAAAGATAGCCCAACAACAAGAACCCTAAATCCCCAAATTTCTTTCCACTCACGAAAAAACCCTAGTTGAATCGATGTAAAGAACAAATATGGACCTCCATTTTCTGGAATCTCACAAAAAATGCAGAAAACAACCATACTCAGATGGAGAAACACAATGATTTAATTTACATGCTTTAACAACCAAATATTTCATCCACATACCTCAATGCACTTTCGAAACTGTTTGAAGCCCGCCACTCCACCAACTTTAACAACAATATCCGCTGGGTTGCGTGATTTCTCTGGCAAAATAGACTACTGTCTCCACGAGAAGCGTCTGCTTTGGGTTTTCTCTCCAAGAAATTGCACAATGTGAAATGTACATTTGAAATGAGAAAGGTATGAAAATACCTTACAATGGCATAAGGGCATTCTTATCTTTTCATCCCGCTTCGTTGACCAGATGGGATTAGGGGGCGGTGAGATATTTAAAAAAATATAGGGTCTTTTGTAGCACTTTTTTCTTCACAGGGTTTTTTATGAGCTTTTCCAATAATACAGGGTTGTAGGCGGCGTTGGCTCGTTCTCGGAATGACATTTTGAATAACAATCCATTCGGGTCAATGGTATAACTCGCCGATCTGGCTATTAGTCGGCGCCTCTCCATTTTGTTTTCTAGTAATACCCTGTCTTTCAAATAGAGGACGATTTCATCAAGCCAGCAAGGCTCGACTGGGTCGATGCTAAATACCTCTGATGTGCCTAAGTCGATCGGTCGAGCAAAATTTGAGAAGAAAGTAATCAACCTGTCACTAGTGCCCCTGAGGCCATTCGTCACCTTTGACAAGACGTCGGCTCTTTCATTTTCCTCCCTTGTAATTTGCTCAATACTGAAGTGCTTGAATTTGAATGCCCAAGTCTTTACTTGCTCGAGGTATTTTACCATGGTCTCTTCCCGAGCCTCGTACATTCCATCATACTGGCTCGCCACCAGCTGAGAGTTGATGAGAGCGACCAGTTCCTTGACCTCTTGCTCTTTTGCTATCCTCATTCCTGCGAGGACGGCCTCATACTCGGCTTCATTATTCGTGGCGAAAAATTTAGGCAGATGGCAAAGTCGAGCTCATCTTCTTCGGAACTCCTGAGGTACACGTCTGCTCCTTCCCCAAATGTGGTCGATGGGCCATCGACTGAGAGTGTCTAACGTCCTCTGTCCCTGGTCGGCGTGGTTGACGGCTTCTTTTCGATCAAAAAGTCGGCCAGGACTTATGCCTGATAAGCTAACCTCGATTGGTAAAATATGTCGAACTGTCCCAACTCGATGGCCCATTTGGGTGGCCGACCTGAACAATCTGGTTTTTCCATCACCTGCCAGAGTGGTTGATCGGTAAGCACGGTGATGGCGTAGGCTTGGAAGTAGGGCTTCAATTTTCGTGCTGTGTTTACTAAGCCCATTGCGAACTTCTCGATCTCGAGGTATCGGGTCTCTGCCCTATGCAGGATTTTGCTAACGTAGTAGACTGGCATGTGCTTTCGTTCTCTGATGGTGAACAGGACCAAACTGGCCACTTCATCCGATACCGCCAGGTAGAGAAACAAATCCTCTCCGGGCTCCAATTTGGCTAGTAGAGGGGGCGATTCGAGGTATTTCTTCAACGCCTCGAACACCTGTTCGCAAATCTCTGATAGCTCTGCTCTTCTCTGGATTGGCTTCGATTCCGCGTTGACTGACCATATAGCCCAGGAATTTTTCTCCATCGACACCGAATGTGCACTTGTTCGGGTTGAGCTTCAGGTTGTACTTGCTGAGGAGGACAAATGTTCGACTTAGGTCTACAAGATGATCACTCGACTTGGTTGACCGGACTATCATGTTGTCGACGTAGACCTCTATCGATTTTCCAATTTCGCTCTCGAAAATCTGGTTACCAACTTTTGATAGGTAGCCCCCGCGTTCTTAAGTCCAAAGGGCATTAAGCTGAAGCAATAAATTTCATTCACAATGACAAAGGCGGTCTTGCCTTCATTCTCTAGTGCCATAAAGATTTGATAATAGCCCTAGAAGACATCCATCATGCTCAAGGTCTCACATCCAGCGGTCAAGTCGACTAGCTGATCTATCCGAGGGAGGGGATACGGATCTTTGGGGTAGGCCTTGTTTAAATCCGTGAAGTTGTTGCACATTCGCCACTTGCCCCCGATTTTCGTGACCAAAACAACATTTAAGAGACAATCCACATATTTTGCGGGAATGATGTAGTCGGCATTGAGTAACTTGTTCACTTCTCCTCCCATTATCTCGTTCTTTTTTACGCTTTAAGCGCGTAGCTTTTGCTTGACTGGACGGAAGGAGGGGTCGACATTTAGATGTGCATGATAACGGAGGGGTCGACTTCGACGAGATCGTTGGCACTCCAGGTGAACACATCGACATTATCTTGCAAGAACTGGATTAGCAAGACCTGCTTTTTTTCCTTTCCAGGCTCGGCTACACCGACGTTGGTGGTTTTCTCAGACTGCCTAGATTGTAACTTGATTGTTACGGTTTGGCTGGAGGATTCAACCCGGGCTATTGCTTCAGCCTTCCCCTATTTCTTTTTTGCCCTTTTGGAAATTCAGACTGGCCCTCTAGGATCGTTCGAATCGAAATCTTCGATCTCGTCCTCACTGCCGTCAAGTAAATCGAGCACGAGAATTATCCTCTGATCTAGAAGTTTCACTTTCTCCATAGAAATTGAGTAGCATGACCAGGCAGTGGGGATGTCACACCTCAACTCGCCTATTCCAGATGGGGTGTATAGCTTGATTAGTTGGTGATAAGTGGAGATTACTGCTCGAAAGTCGATTAGGCCCGGTCGACCAAAAATTATATTATATGCAGATGGTTGATCGACCACGAAGTACTCGATTTCAACTATCGCCCTCTTAGGGAGTGTTCCCATGGACGTGATCAGTTTGACCAGACCTTCAGGGTATACTTCCGAGCCCCCGAATCCTGTTAGTGGTGTTTTGAGTGGTTCGAGTCAAAGTTTTTTAGTTAAATTCATTCGATCAAGAGTTGAGAGGTAGATAATGTTCACTGAACTTCCATTGTCAATAAGGGTTTTTGCTACAGCGTAATTGGCCACGTCGAGCATGACCACCATCGGACAACTAGGCGTTTCGCCCTCCTGATGTGGTTAGCCGATGAGGTCCTTGTTGCTAAAACTAACCTCCTGATCTATCCAACTCTCCATTTGGTCGATCTCCATGACCTCATGGGGCCCATAATAGTTCCTCTGGACCTTTCTTCTCGTCCTCTTCCTGGCCAACTTGGTATCTCCCCCAGTGGGGCCACCAGCGATCATGTCGATCTGACCGAGATAAGAAAGATTGTGCTCTCTTTCTATCGGCTGCTTGGCGTCCCTGTTTCTTGGTGGGCTCTGTTCCCTTCTCTCCTCAGCCCGGGCACCCAACTCATCCATTCTCTTCACAAATTCTTGAAGTTGCCTCCCTTTGATCAACCGCTCAATCTCATCCTTCAAGGCGAAGCACTCAGAGGTGCTATGGCCCGACTGCCTATGGAAATGATAGTACTTCGGAGAATCCCTAGTTTTAGGAGTCTCACAGAGCGGCTTAGGGTTCTTGAAGAGATTCTTTGGTGCGATGTTGTAGATTTCCTTGATGGGACGATTCAGGAGGGTATAATGCTTCTTTTCACTCCCAGATCCCTTCTCAGACCGATTCTTCTCTCTCTTCGACTCGTATCGGGGGGAGTCGATCCTTGAAGTCGAGTATGATTCGACCTTAGCTGTTGGGGTGCTCTGGTTGGTCGTTCGAATCTCCTCCAACCTCATCCAGTTCCCGGCGATCTCCAGGATTCTCAAAATAGACCTTGGGTTCTTCCGCACAATATGGTCGGCACATCCTTTGTCTCGTAGGGCTCCATGAAGGGTCCGAACAAGCATGTCCATGCTCGGAGTCTCGACCTGGACGGCAGCTCGAGAGAATCGAGTAAAGAAATCTCTGGGCGACTCTCTCTCACCTTGGACGATGTTATATAGATAGGTCGAGGGGAGTTTATCTCCTTTCACGAAGGAGAAGTGTGCCATGAAATCATCGATGAGGTCATCATACTTCTGAATACTTCTTGGAGGCAGCCTTGAGAACCAGTCTTGGGCTACCCCGACCAGGGTCATGGTGAATATTTTGGCTCAGACGTGAGGGGATCGTCCAAACATGTTGATCTCTATTTCGAAAAGATCAACATGTCTTTCGCGGTCGAACGTCCCGACGTACTGGGGTAAGTTAATGTGCATCTTATCCTCAGCCATAGCTCGGAGGATTTCATCAGAGAATGGGGAACGAGCTTCTCGGACGCTCTGATAGCCATGGTTCCGTGCCGGAGCCCGCAGTGGAAGCTTCACAGGAGCATTCACATTTATGCTTGATTCCTCCACATTGGTTATGTCGACGATTCTTGGCACGTTGTTAAATGACCTTTGATTCGTCGCTCGGTTTCTCTGTAGCTCGCGGTGATTCCTTTTCGGGATCTGATTCTAAGGTCTTCGGGTCTGACCTAGAATCTGCGGTTTGCTCTCCCGGGGGGTCAGGATATCGGTCAAACACCGGGGGTTGCTCTTTTCGGGTCTGAGAGACGACCAACTCTGTTCGGGTCGCTCCTTCACTGGCAGCCTTCTTCTGCTGCGATTGGCCCGCTTCGAGGGGCGGTAGGGACTTCAGGGTTATTAAGCCGACGAGACGTTTCCTACCCGTCCCCTAACATCGTTCGTTTGCGTAGTTCCATTACTTGAAAGGTTTGGCTTTTACTCGAGAATTTTCCACAAACGGCGCCAAAATGATCGTGTCAGATTTCGATTTGATGACTTGGTCTACGCGGAGCTGACTAGATCACTCTGATTTATAATTTTGGGGATGCTCGAAGTTCAGTCGACCTGGAAGATAGTAGGAAACGTGAACTGAAGGCCGGATAGGGACAGGAGGGGGTTTTCCCTATGCCGGCACTCCGACACTGAATTAAGTATTCGGGTGTTGGTTGCGTCGATTAAACAGACTTAAGTGTAGTTAATGTGCTTGGTAAATGACATAAATGAGGGGTATTTATACCTAAAGGAGTGAGAAAAACATTCCTGTACTGGTGTCAGAGCATTAAATGCTGCATAACTGCCTAGTACGGTATGTCAGAAGCATTAAATATTGGGCGTGAGGTGCGGATCTCATGTTTGCGATCGAATTTGGTTCGACCTTCAAGAAGAAGGTCGGCTTCCAACAACCAGGTCGGGCTGTTCGATGGTTTAGACCTGCTCGAATCATCGCCGACCACTGGGCACTATGCGGAGATAGGACGACCTGTTCGCCTCGTGAGGATCGCGTGCTGTCGTTGACCAGTTTGCTCTGACTTCATTGCCACGTGGCGGATCCACGGAGGGCCATGCATGCGACGCGTGGTGCATTACGATTGGCCCTCGTCAGTCGTATACACATGGCAACTCACCATCATTGCAATTTAGACAGGAGATTCAATACTATTTGCGGATTAATTCTTTTCTTAGAAAAAAAATATATAAGATTGGGGGAATAATTCAGACGGATATAAAATGACTAAAATTCATTATAATTAATTTCATTAAAAATTAAAATAAGTTAATATTTATAAAAGACATCAGCAAACACCAAAAACTAGAAGCACAAGCGTGGTGGCATAGTTAGTTCCCAGGTCGACCACAGTACTCCACAGCCACTGCCTAAATTAGTTGAATATTAAATAGTTGAATAATTAATTTAGGTAAGTAAGTATTATGGTGAGTCAAATTTCATGGGGGCTTGTGAAATAAGTTCACGCCCCCTGTCACATTAATATTAACATTTCAAGCTGAGCACCCATCGCCTCTCCCACGCACTGCTAATTTGGTCTCTAATTGCGGAGGCACAATGTCATGGCCAACTCTAATTTAATTTAAACAACCCAAGATTTACCACTACCAAATAATTAAAATTGGAAATTCTTCAAATTATATTATTCTTTTGCACTTGAAATCCAATTCTTTGTTTTAATATATATTTAATATTCAAGTAATTATGAGCATGATTAATATTATATGTAAAGGAGAGTGAACAATTACATATATAACAGATGTAATACTTTTATTATATGGTCGAAGAAATTCGACCAAATCAAATTTGAGTACAGAATTTCTCGGAGTGGATAAGTTTATTAGAATATTATATAGTTGGAGTCACGGATGGATGCTGCAATTTCCTCGGTAGCATGAAATTAAATAGTGGCCGTGAATTAGTGTTTCCCTTAAAGCAATTATTTCTAGAATTTCACATGCTTAATTTATGTTCAAACTAGAATATTTGAGTGTTGTTCGTGTATGTGGATACAATTTGGACTCACATCTCCCTAACCCAGTCAATGATTAATCATGTATGTTAACGAGCTTTTAGGATCGCTTATGAACTCAATCATTGTCTCTTTCAATTCTAACCTTTTTT
>JBBMKE010418085.1:0-11112 GCA_037834125.1 Lippia alba | reverse complement strand
ACGGAGTTTTTATTCCGTATAAGGATTGGGTCGTGGTGCGGGGGATGTAGTGCCTCACGTGCGGGGTGTTACAATATCTCCATCCATATCACTCTCCCGTCCTTCACAAATCAACTTGTCCTCAAGGTGAAACTCCGAAACAACCCGTCGAATAGGATCCACCGGTTCCCATAGGGCTGTAGTAAGAGACCGAAGATGAGGTGTTTCGAAAATTCCAGCAGTTGGTTCTTTCGAAACTGACTATCCCGGAGCTGTCTTTGAAACTACACAAGTGGACTCTTGCAAGAGTGGCGGCTGCGCCGAGACTATTATCTGATTAGTTTCCGTCCCATTACCCGCTAACAACAGTTGTAGGACCGATCGGGTTATTGGAAAACGTGGCAGTAGTTTCCCCAACTGTAGGCGCAATCGCCGTTTCAGGCTTTGCATGCAGCTTTTCTGTCTTGGGAAAGAAGGGACGAAAATTTTGAACGGTCTGTCTCATGGCCTGCAGCGAGGTCATTATAATATCGATCTGTTTCAGAGCTTCCTTCAAATTCGTGGCGATTTGCTGTAAACTGGACACACTAACCGTTTCGGCCATCTTCATGAATTCGAAAACTTCAATAATACGGTCGCTGAAGGAAAGTATCGGGAGAGACCTTGGAGTGATCTCAGACTCTTAGAAATATAGACGAGAAGGGAATTTTTCGGTAAGACCGACCGGGGGGTGGGGGGAAGGGTTTGAGAGGAGAGAGAATTCAGAATAAGAGATTGGGGGGAAGGGTTTACGACGAGAGAGAATTCAGAATAAGAGATTGAGAATTGAAGATTTGTTTATTGCTTACTGTAAAACGTTGTAACGTAACTAACAATATATAAAGATATAAGTCTAAATATTATAACGTGACTAACAATATATACAGATATAAGTCTAAAGATAGACTCTCAAAATAACCCAAACTTCTCCTATCACATAACTACCAATTCCTATCGACTGAATATTATAAATCCTATCTGACTAAATACTATAATATAAATCCTATCGATAAATATCAACGCTTATCCAATATAAATCCTGTTGATAAATATCAAAGTTTATCCAATTTATATTCTCTCTTGATATCCCACGTGATATTCTGCATCTCCATCTTGATCTCTTTTAATACACCATGTCTCCATCCATATCATCTAGGGAGGACATGAAATCAATGGCTACTCTATACCTACCAAGACCGAAGCGCCGGTGAACGATTGGGCCATACAAAGAGATCCCAAACATTAGACGAATCCCGAAAGCAATGAACCCTAGAGATTTGAGAATCAAACCCTGGATTTTGTAGGCTGGGACTTTCAGCATTTGCCATCTCGGAGTGGAAGGAGAGTGGAATAACATTTGCTTCAGCCAATGTTGAGCTCACGCTGGCACGAGTTCTCTACAGTTTCGACTGAAAACTTCTGGATGGTAATAGGGCCGAAGATCTGGACGTGATTGCAAGTTATGGAGTAACGAACATGTTCAAGAACAGATAATTTCTTTGTGGTTGCCACCCCTTATGAATCAGAATAATGATGGTCAGCTGTCTGAAGTTCTACGAGTTAAATGTATTTCTTGTTCCATAATTTCAATTGTTTTCGATTTATATATTTGATCTTCCTAAGCTATCAATTAGATGTCAATTACGAAAGCCGATCCATATAGGACCAAAATATAGAATAGGTTATGTCATGAAACGAAAAATTGTCTCTTTAGAGAGGGTGAAATTGTAACTTCGAAAATTTTCCAATAAAAAAGTAAATTTTTAAATAACTCAAACTATTTTTCAAGAACCCATATAATTGAAGAGGGGGCGCCCCACCAGCCCCTTATAATTTCGTCATGGATATAGTTGACCAAGGATCGTTAGGTTGCTGTTAGTATACGTACTATTTCTACTCGTGAGTATATAATTAATGGTCTAAATTCTTTAAATTAAGGTTTAACTATATCCACGACCATGTAAGTATAGAAAATTATAATTGGTGATCCTCTTAATCAAAATGTTATACACATCTATTAAGGAGTTTCAAAATTAACCCCCCAATGTTGGAATTTTTTCGTTAAATAGTAAATGGAGTATATAAAAAATTTACAAATTATCCGCTATATATGCCCCCACTTATCATATTAAAAAATTTAAAATAAAAAAAATGAATTGACGATTGTACCTCCGTTTATACTTAAGAAGACAAGGTTTTATTTTGTGATTTAATAAACGTATTGTGTGGAAGATGAAGGGTTATGCATCAGCTTCTTCATGGTTAGAGAGAAGAGACGAGACATTGAATCACAAAAGAAAACATTGTCTTCTTAAGTATAAATTGGGGTACTATCGTCAATTTACTTTCTTTTTTTTATTATTTAAAAAAAATTAACATGATAAGTACAGGACATCATAACGGGTAATTTATAAATTTGTGACATATTCTATTAATTATTTGATGAAAAAATTCTAATATTGGGGGTTAAGTGTAATTTTAAAACTTCTTAATGAATATATGTATAATATTTTAACTAAAAGAGTAATCAATTGTAATTTCCTATACTTAAATAGGTTCTAGATGTAATTAATCCTTAAATTAAATTAATAGTACAACGTTCGAAACATTAAAAGCTATTTATGATTCCATGAATAGTTTAAACACTATTCAATCAAATAATGTGATGATGCGTACGACAAAACCGTAAAAGAATATTATATATTGTTTGATATTGACGTTGGATTAGTACAATATGATAATTTAAGATTGAATTAATCTTAAACATTCTTCTCAAACATAGTAAAGATGAGCCAAAAGAATCTTGTTTTAAAAGTCCACTTCTGAAAACAATGTACTATCTCTTTTGTCCGCAAGTTTCAGTATGAAAAGAAAATTTGCATTTTTAGTCCTTACTTTCATTCTAATTTTCATCTTAGAAATTTTTCACTTAGAAAAATTAATCCTATAATTTCTGAATCTCAACATATCTAGTCCAGTTCGATATATATGATCCTTAATTATCACATTTGGTCATAATTTTAATCGATCTGATTTTAATACATTTGATCCGAGTACAGAATCCAAGAAAATTGATCATAAAAGACTCCACATAACCACCCATTCAATTCATGATTTTTTTCCGTATAATATTAGTCCAAATTATATATAAATATTATTAATTCACTAAAACAAAAATAGTTATTTCTAGATGAAATTCCCTGTTAGAATGGAAAGATTGACTTACCGAGTTTAATCCCGGATTTCTTGTAATTTGTTCAGATTCTTAGGGATTACGTTTGTGGGTCTATATATCCCAACTAGAGGGGTTAGCGATGTAACTCAGAATACACATTACAATGAATAAATTCAAAACCTTTTTTCCAAATCCCATGTTCTAACAGTTAATAAGCACCACTAACTACATGCATGCGAATCGTGATGATTAATGTAATGCAATATTTGTTACGATATAAGACAAAAACGGGGAAAATAAATGGGAGATCTGAAATTTATCCTAAGTCTGAATCGTAATCTCTATGATTTAAGTATCAAATCACAAGGATTCTCTAAATTAAACATGTCTTAGCACTACATTAACAAAATCTGATCTTTTAATTACCAGGTTGTCACACATTACAAATTAATTATAATAAATAGTAATTATTTTGTTCTTGTGATTTTCTTTTTAAGATCTAATTATAAACTACTCCATCTCGTTAATTTGATTAATCCAATTTTAAAGTTTACTATTTTCTTATTAAGAAAATTTGGTATAATAACTCGACTAATTCAATGCTTTTGGTATATTTTATTTTTCAATAATAATATAAGACCATATCTTATAGTCATGCAATCTAATGCACTTGAGAGAACAATTATATGAAATAAAAAATAAATATAAAAAATTCTCTTTTCTAATATCAACAACAACCTATCAATATATTTATCATGTGTAAATAAGTAAAATATGAGATGGAACATGTAATTAAAATCATAATTTTGATACTTTCACCCTCATATTGAGGCTTCTGGAGCACCGACTTGGAAAAAGAAAATCAAAACCTAAAAAAACAACAACTGTGTATTAATTTTCTATTGAGCTCAACACCTAAACTGTAATGAATGAAGGGTTCGAATCGCATGTTTTAATTTTGGGTTTTATTTTTATTATTATTTTTTTAAGAAATAGGTCAACACGACCGTTGGGTTAGACGAGAGCCCCTCCTCATATTATTAGAACAAGAAACCAATTGTACAGATTATGGGTCATGATTTAGAGTAGACTATTAAAATCAAAAAACCAAAAAGAGTTAAGAGTAGTAATGCTCAAAAGTGACATTGATGCTATGACGATCCCTATTACCAGCTGTGTTCGACGGAGCAAACGTTGGCCCAAAAAGACGACCAATTAGCCGGGCTTTGATCGAGTGCTTCAGCACCTCACAACAATTGTTCTAAAAGTTAACAACGGCATTCCCAGGAGTCAGGACCCATGAGGGTAGCATTATTAAGAGCAATGCAACCGGTGATTCTTGCGCTAAATCAGAAGTGAGCAATAAAGATCACTATATTTTTTTATTTTTTGTTTCATTTATACACGTGTAACATATATTTTGCTGAGATTAGTAGAGAAAAGAATTGTGATATGAAAAAAATAGAAGTTCTTTTGTATAATCTCGACTGTCTATTAATATATTTAGACGTGTGTAGGATTAAATTTAAATCCAAATTAATTAAAAGCCTAAATTTAAAACTAGAATACATGTAATTAAAATAGAAAACAAATTTGTGAATGACCTAAATGTAAAATTAGCTCAAACGAAAAATAATTCTAACAAACCTATGCATTCAAGATAGCTTATAAAAATTTCAATATCCAATGCATATTTAATAATTTAATTAGTCAACAAATTCTCAAAATGGAAAACCTAAATAAATTAAACAAAAACCTCTATTTCGTAGCCAGCCTAACTTTGAAACTGGGCCAATCATATATCCAAGACCAATATAAAGATGACAATTAGAAGATTAAGAAACGCAAGCTAGCTACCTAGCTAGTTTTTGATTGGTTAAGGAGACATTTATTTTATTTTAATCTAACTCATATAATTATCTAAGTTTCTTAAGAATTATAATCAAACATGTTGAAATATATTATTCAAGGATAATGTTTTTAACCACCTATCATAATAATTTATTTCTTATATAACTTATACTTCGTCAGAATTAACAAATAACCCAAACTTTTGCCTTTTTTTTCTTCTTCCAAATTTAGGCTGATTGGGTCATATGAAAGTGTTATGCTTGTATGAATATTTTAAAAAATATTATTTTATCATATCGTATTATATAGAGTATTTTTGTAGTACATTATATCTGACATTCATCACGTAAAAAATTTAAAAAATATATATTATTGTATTTGTATAATGTCATGTTTTGTTTTTGATACCTTTCTACCCTATGTTGTTGACTAGCTTTTGCACCAATTATTGGTGCAAAACATATACAATCTGCAATCATTTTAGCATATATATATATATATATATGTACACTTCTTATAATATTTTTTGATATATATGATATTTTTACGTAGCATATATTCAACATTTGAACAAATTCTAGTTTAGATTTGATTCAGTTGAATCCAAATGATTATAATGACAAATGTAATATATTTATTTTTTTAAAATTTTTTATCAATCACACAATAATTATATAAAATACTTTTTTTCTTTATTATATTCATTTGATGGAACCAAAATTTAAGCTAAAAGTAAAATACACACTAGTTGTTCCAAAAATGTCAACAATAATAACCAAATACAATCACCCGATCCAGACATGATCACCGAAAGTTGCACTATTCATCATATATAACAATTACAATTGTATAGCTACTATTTGCACAATTACATGTATTTATGTATTATCATATATTAAATATTAGCCCTGGAAGATCATTGCTTAGTGATCTTATAATGTCATTATTTTTAAAAAGGGAAAAAGAGCTCTGACGACTTCAACTGTCGTCTTTTTCACTAACCATTATAAACTTTCAAACAACCCTAATAATAATTTATTACGAAATGCAAATATGCAATCTAATCCAGACATTCAGTTTATTGACAACAAATGTCATCAAGTTAAGATCACATGTTATTCATTTGCTCAAAATTGATTTAATTACTAATTCCAAAACTTAGCTATCGTGAGGAGATTATCAAATCATTATATTTTGAGCACCATAGAATCTTGGTGTGGAATATTTGACATGACTTCCTCATGCCCAGGGCCACAAAATACAAGCGGGACAATTGAAGCGTAAACTTTGTAAGTGGAATGCCTAGTGAATCGTAAAATCTGCAAGTGAAAAAATAATTTTAAAATAAAATATGCTCCAATACTATATTGAATAATGTGTTTAAATTAATTCACACCCAACTGTTAGCTTTCAATATTTTTTCATTTTACTTGGAAAAAAAAATAATAAACTCCTATCATTAACTACATAAATGTATATATATACTGTGTATATGTATATGGAGAGGGCGAGGGCCAAGTGGAATGCCTAGTGCTTGGTGCTGATGAGACGATCAGGATATGTGGGAATGTTTAATTATTAAATAATATTTTTTGTTGGTTTTAATTATTACAATAATATATGATAAATTCATATTATATTTTAGTGTTGCAGTTGCCGGTGTATATGCGCCTGATGTGGGAGACAACGACACTCCTCCAAATCTTTGACCGTTGACCAATTTCATTATCATTTTCTTGTTTTTTTTTCCACTTATTTGAGTGAATTAATTAATTTAACTTTAAACCCTTGTTTTATGGATCAATAGACTTTTTTAAGATATCCTTTCATGAACTAAAAGTATTGGTATGGGTAAGATAATACCAATACATATCATTAAAGATGTTGTTTAGCCGTTTGATAAATAGATTAATTTTACGAGTTTATTGTTGAGGATGCAGTTGTTATGGACGGATAGTGTTAGATAATTTATAATGAATAATTTCCTATAAATACATATTTTTTGAGCTACTTAATATCTTTCTTTTCATTATAAATTTGATTAATGTGGGTTCGGGTGGGATCATATAGTAAAAATTTGAAACTTTCCACATTCAATAATAATTGCATTGTTAGATATTCAAACGCAAATTTTTCGTTAAAATAGTATAATGTGCAATCTATAAACTGATCTCTCATTTGTGGTAATACATAATAATAATAATATTGGTGGTGTGCACTTGATGGATGATTTATAAAATCCTAACCCAAAAGTGGAGGGGATCATAACATGTTGTAATAACGAAGTATAATTTGATTGGAGAATTATGTTTACTTTGCTGAAATCAATGTGGTAATTATGATGTATGCTTTATGTTTACTCGAGCACCCTCCTCTTGTTGGCCTATCAGCTGCTTCCTTGAAAACACACACATTCCCACATACATATATTGCATAATTTGTAATTATATCATGTAAATTTGAAGACCCATCTCTATGATATTTATATTATAAGACTTTATTATATGACCTCTATCTAATCGCGCCGAAATTGTGCCGTAAAGCTTGAGTTGGAACTTAATTGATCACTTAAATATTTATATTTTGGAAGAAATTATTTAAATTGAAAGTTGACCGAAAAGAGGAAGTAAACGTAAGTTTGTTTGAGACTGGCTTAAGACAAGATGGGGTTGGATACAAGATCAGCACTCAAATGTCCAAATCAATATCTTAAATAGTTGTGAGGATAATCAAACTAAAAAGTATAATAAATGACTTACCTACTAAAATAAATAAAGGGGTATATTTATATCCCAGAGATTATGGTGGTGAAGCATGATTTATGCTATCTAATACCACATTTCGACGCATTTAATGCCCCGACTGCAGTGGTGGTGGGTCCCCCATTATTAGAAGCAAGTAAGCCATTTGGCCACTTGTTGGGATGGTTCGAGTCTTGAACTGATTAGTTTGTCTGTTCTGAACTTCGAATAATGAGTTGTCTAACCTGAAATTAGGAGGAGCTACTCAATCGCGGCCTCAACCAAGGACTTTGGGCGACAATGAGAATGATTTTGAGTCGATAAAGAGCGATCAAGTTTGACTTATAGATCGGAAGATGTCATCCCCATTAAAATGGAAGACCGCCACATGGTGAATTAGGATTGGGCTATCTTAATATCAATCAAAAATCATTTAGAATGTTTTTTTCCTTCACCTAGAATGAATAATTAAAATATTATCAATTTTTTTATTAATTAATGATAGCTGCATAATAAATAATTTAACATAAAATTTTTAAGTAAATTAATATAGGGTCGAATAATTATACTACATTATTAATTATTTGACGATGTAATTCTCCCATCACATGAATCATGATGTGTCATTTTACCATAGGAATTAAAGAATGTAAATTCTTGAGTACGTGACACACGATTCACACAAGATCTTGTCCCACGAGGGAGGGAAAGTGGCAGGTTGTTTCACTAACAAAAAATTTATCAAAACAATGTTATTTAAATAAAGCCCCACGCCTCAAAATTTACGTACAAGACCATTGGCTTAATCACTAATCTAATCTTAAGTTAAGAAAGAGATTAATTAAGAGACCAAATTATGTGGTCCCTTAGTTTGTGTTTCCATTCTGCTATAGCAAAAGAACGTAGATATTGCCAGAGTATTACTCTAATTGTGATAAATTAACAGAAGGTGAAGTACTAATCACGGTATTGATTAACAAGATCCATGCGAACTTTCCGGTAGCTTCTCTTTAATCACATGCAAAATTTCCCACAACTATTATGTAACTGTTCCCTATTATGTTAGTTTTATCATATATATTTGATTCTTTGGGTATACAAGTAATATTAATAAAAAAAAATTATATCTTAAAAGGTCTGATTCATTACGCTGGAGCCAATATTTCGGACGGAGGATGAAATAGAAGATGTAAACTAACCAAGTCGACCGTTTGCGAATAAGGTGCACCAACTTAAGAAACGTTTAAGTTTGAGTTCGGCCGATAAAGTATCAAACCGAGTTCGAGTCAAATTATTCTTTTTTAGGTTTACAACCTTTATATATATATATATATATATATATTAGAAGTGAGTTTCATTCTAAAATGATAAATCATACTACAAACTAACCATCACTATTATAATTTTTTCTTCATCAAGAACACAAACATCCCTATAGTTCAACAAATATCTAAGAACTCCAACCCTTTATATTTATGTAGAATAAGAGAAATAATGATGATCGACCTCTAATATACGGACACTTTTAAAAATATCATCTTATTGTATCGGACACTGTGACTGATACTCCTCACTCGAAAAATTCAGAAAACAATTATATCGTCGTATCCGTATCATGTCATATTCGTACATGTTATCGTGTTTATATCCATGCATTATAGATGATGACATATTATGTCTCTAAGATAAATTTAGAGCCACAATTAGTGATACATAACAATTAACATACTGAGACTCACTATACTCGAGTCTAAATATTAGCAATAATATCGTCAAAAAAAATATTAGCAATAATAATAAAGGTGCTACTTTTGCTGGTCAGCTTTAACACTATACACTGTCCCAAATTTCTCATGCATAGTTGTTCATTACATCTCAATTATTTATCACTGTCAATTCCAACGTAATCGATGACGACACACCTTTTTCTTTCTTCTCTTTGGGGTAACTATGGTGGTTCCTCTATGACTATGCGGTTTCTTTTCTTAGAGCTCTTTGTCTGATACATAGTAGAGAACCTTTTACTTTACTGCCCGACATATATGTGTGATGTGTCAATTTCTGGATGATCAATGTGAATATTAATTGTGTCACACACACAGACACATACTTATCTGTATAATATATAGATACGATTTTAGTTTAGGTTCTCATAGTAACTCTTATATATAGGATCGTAGAAAGACATTAGAGTTTATATCTATGATGGAGACAACACAATATGATAATCATATTGATATGAAATTTTTTATATCGGAAGTGTTTGATATGATATTTAACATGAGTATCCGATATGATATAACAAAATAAAATAATATTTTTAAAAGTATCAATGTATTATATTAAAAGTTTTTATCCTGTGGATTTTGATATCATATATACTAACTTATGAAGTTAGATTTTGATCTTTACATTGTTCGTCTATATACTTGTTACTATTTATCATAAGTGGGATAACATAAAGCTTTTGCATCCTCTATGCTTGCTTAATTACAAGTTTGATGTTCGAATTTGTAAATAAGTATATAACTACAATTAGTAGATAAACCACTTTATACCTTAACAGTACAATCCGACTCAAGCCCATAATATATAACAGTCAAATGCTCTTTAATTTTTATGATTAGTACGCCAATAACATTACACACATAGATGATAATTTTAAAATCAGAGAATCGTCATCGTCCTCAAATTTAAAAGCAGGTCCAGCTCCGCCATTCCGCAACGAAGTGGGATCTGATAATGGTGTACGATGACTATCTAAAATGGGAATTGGGTACATTGGTCTGTACTGGAATGAGTCCTTTCAAGTGCATGAAAAAAATATAATGTTTGAATGGGGCACATGAAATGAGATGTTTCTTGTGCTGTCCACTTCATCAAACGACAAGTATGGATAATCCATACATACATAAAGCCAAAGTTTTCGACAATTTCTTGCCAAAATTCCTATATTCCACGTTAAAAGGGGAGATGTCATGCATTTTCAGATGTCATTTCATATGGCTCATATGACCACTGTTTGGTGAGGTTCAATATTGCATTCTCATGCTCCAATTAAGGTCACAATTTATGAAATTCTTGCTTAATTAAACCTATTATCTTTGATTTACGTAAATTATTAAGAATATCATTTTATAATGTTGTACTATATTGAATATTCATGTTCAGTACCATTTTTGACACTTCTTACGTAGAAAATTCAAGAAAAAATTGTGTATCGCCCACGGGCGACGCCACAGCCCAAGAAGTGAGGTCAATTAAGGAGAATATATATATATATATATATATATATATATATCTTAATCAAATTTATAGTTTTAAAAA